>WHYT01017088.1:265940-279727 GCA_009806455.1 Tetrax tetrax | reverse complement strand
TGGGCTCAACTTCTAGACAGAGTGGGCAGTAATTTACAAAGGACTCAACAATCAGTTCATAGCTGATTCATTACATGCTGAGGCATTAAATATTGAGCCATTTTATGTAATTAACCAGAATTCCTAAATTGCATGCAGGCAGGTTTCTTTCCTCAGCCAGTTGCAGCTGATTATGCCTCAGTTACTGATGAATTGTAGCACAAAAAAAAAAAAAAGATCAGCTTCTTCCCAGGATTGTTTTCATGGATGAGTCTGTCTGTCATGATGCAGCCATTCCAGCAGTGTGCTTATTTAGCTACTTAAATGATTGTACACTCAGAGCTGCAAGATACTGTTAGAGGAATAGTTCACTCATTTCTCACCAAGTTTAATTAAAAAGAATAATAGTGTTATATTTTATGTGTATCTATTACGTGTATCTATTTTAATGTCCTCTTGCATACCAGGTTTCATTACTCTTCATGGTTTCTGTTATTTGTTTTGCAAACACACAAGTCAAGAAATAATTATGAACAACGTAGGTCACTCACAAGAGCTAAGGGGGAGAAATAATCATTCTGTTGTTCTGTTCCTGGAAAATCAGAGAGAAGTGTTTGAGTGGTGAAAGCCTCCAAGGTGAAATATGCCCTCTGCTCAAAATTTCTGACGTGCCACCAGCTGTTAAGGGCAAAGAGACCTTTGAGGTGCAACCTGTTCTGGGAAGTCTGTTATCCAGGCATGCCGTTGTCCTCTGCAGCCAGAGCCTGCAAGTGCTTGCACAGCTTTGGTGTGGGGTCAGGGGTGATGCTTCCCCCCTGTGCCCTCCCTGGTCCCTGCTCAGACCCTGCTCCTGGGGGCTACGGTCTCTCTCAAGGGGCAGTTGCTGGCAGCTGTGCCTGGGGGAAGCAAGGACCCTACTGAATCTGTACATCCTTCCTCTCTGAAGGTGCTACAGATGGGCTTGCAGGACTGTATTGAGGAATACAATTTCTAACTGAAAGGTTTTTTAAAAAAATAAATATATATTCACTCTGAATAAATACCTTGCCTGTGCACTGCTGTTTTAAAAGGGGTGTTTTACTTCCAGTGAAGCTGCTGCAGGAGGTTTCCCTGCAGGGCAAGGTCTTCCCCTCGTTTTGTTAAATGTGAGCAGTGTCTCCAAGTCTGGCTTTTCACCTGCTAGACAAATGCCAGTCCCCTGGGTTGCCCTTTCCATCTGCTGTCATTCTATGCCAGCTGGGTGCCATTCACAATGACTGAATGTGCTCCATTGCCATTTGGCTCATAATGTTTGCTGAGTGGGACACTTGGAGATACAGAAAGCAACATAAGAAATTCTGATATTGAAGAAAATAGGCATAAAATCAATCCTCTTAATCCTGCAAATTAGCATGAAATGTAACCACATGCATTCAAACCTACACCCTGAATAAATTTTTATTAATTTAATAATTAATATTTAGTAATCAAAAATTTAGTCCAAAGACAGCAAAGACAATTTGAGTTTGGCTGCTCAGGTTCTTTCTTTTGATCTTTGCCAACTTACTTACACTTGTCTTTTTTTTTTAGAAGTGCTGAACTTTAAAACCTACACTGGTGCCTAGCATAATACTGGCGAATCTTCAAATCGGAGATAAGCTGGTAGAATAAAAATAAAGCAGACTATTTTCTTGTCTTGAATATTATAACCCATGGTATAATATTGTTATTCCCTTTTCTCTGTACGAGATGTGAATTATCAATGACCCAAAGGGTTTTTTATTCATTAAAATAATTGGGTTTACCTTTCTATTCTTCTAAGGCCAGTGAATTTATAATTCTTATAATTTTGCCTAAATGAAAACAGTAGGGAAAAAGATGCATACGTAATTAGTCTATGATTATCTTGCTGTTAAAATAAATCTAAACAAATGTGATTTTTATTGTTCCAGAGCAGACTATCTGGATGGTAAATTATTCTAAATGGGTCATAAGCCACAGCCCATTCAAGTTTGTTCAGAGATCATGGGCAAATATGTAGCTTTTATTTTTTTTAAACGTAGTTAGGTTTTTTTTCATTCCTGATGGCTTTTCCTGCTTATAGGTAATAAATGCATCTATGCTTTTAAATAAATGCCTTGTGCACCTGATATGTCAGCATGCTATTCTTTAAAGCACCAATGATATGACTTGATTTGAATTTTTAATAACTGAGCACCTTGCAGAAGCCATAACAAGTAAACGATAGTTAAAATTAGATAGAAGCATCAAATGAACTCAGTGTCAATTTGTCTTTGAACTCCAGATGCCTACAGTGAGGGGCAGCAGTGCACGACCATAGGATGGATAAACAGTATATGCCTTTTCAGTGATGGAGAAAGAACAGCACTTATGCATATATACAGAAAGATTCACTGCTGTGTTGAGGAGACATAATGGCAGGTGCCGATTTCTTCATGAGGGCCGTTCTGTTTTTCTGTAACTGACAGTCGAAGTAACATAAGTACGATCTTCTTCAATTACTTTTCTCCCTGCTCTTGTCCTGCAGCCAAGGAAGCTTGCACGGGCTTCCCCCTGCAGTAAATGCTCCTACTGTGAATTCAGCTGTTCCCAGACATGAGTGAGAGTCATGGACATCTACTCCAATGAGCAGGACTTCTGCCTCTGGGCTGTTGCAGCACTCTGGCAATTCTCCTGCTTTACCTGCAGTGCCACCATTCCTTGGAGAGCACAGGAGCTGCTGGTTTATGATTCAGTTTTATTTTCTTCGACAGGATTCTCCCTGGCCATGTTCAGTGTTTTATTATCTGGCCTATTTCATGTAATACGCTTGCCACCTCTAAAATGTATAGAGTTCTGCGCTGTTTGTTAGTCCAGCTGAGAGCTATAACCCAAATAACAAAATGTCTGGATGCTTTCTAGACTTCACTTCATGCCCATATTCCAAATAGAATAGACACTGAAGAAACACCCTGAAATACACGCTTCATATATAAAGTGAAATTACTCCATATACTAATTCAGTGTTAAATAGACCAAAAGGTATAAAGTTTGTTGCCCAAATTTTGGCACATGACATCATATTTATGCAACCCAATACATAGTCCAGTCTTCGAAAGTATGTACCACTTTTCTATCAGGTGTCACCAATTGCTTCTTGTGTGATGTGTCAGTGCCTCACAACTCTGAACAGCAAGATTGCATGCTGCGTAAATATTGCTATAGGACCTACGCACAGGCAGCAAAGCCTGAAAACACTGATAACAGATTTACACTTAAACATTTTCCAGGAAGCTTATGGGGAAAATGATGTTTGTGTAAAACAACAATGTGTTATTCTAGAAATATATTAAAATAATATAAACATAGAATTAATTAAGCACTTGTGTGAGGAAATGGCAGCAATTGAATTGCAACCTCAGTAAATATTCTCTCCTAAATTTTTGATGTATAGCATCTTCTGTGAGAATTTTAGCATTCTGGTCAGGACATGTGTACTAAGAGGTTTTATCCAAGTAGTGCCTCCTTTTTAAGAAAAAATCTGAATTTTTTTTTCTTTTTAACCAAAAAAAAAAAAAAAAAAGGTCTTCCAGTAGAATTTTGGAGACAGGGAGAATTCTTATAACTTGATTGCAACCTAAGTATGCAGTTGGGTAGCTGGCACACATGGAAATTTTAAACTGATAATACTCTGATACTATTGATCTGTGTCGTATTTGAACAAGTAGAATTTGTGTCTTGTGGGTACCATGGGGGAAACAAGAACAGGAAGACCTTTGTTGTTGAATGAATGAGAAGAACTTGTGATGCTATAAGGAAAGATACTATTTCATGTGGAAAAAAAAAGGTCAAATATTGGTGATTTGGTCACAAAAATGTTTTTACACTAATGCCTCTATATGGTATTTTTGCTCGTTTTTTAGACAAAAAAAAGTAATTGTATAATGCTTTTAGTCATCTTACAATGTTCAACCCTGCTCTCAGCTTTCATCTGCTGTGCACAGTTGGCAACTGATGCACGGGCACTGTGTGCAATGAGATGCTCTTCAGCCACAAACTTTACAAGCATAGCACTGCTGTTGAAAAAGTAATCACATGCAGGGTAATATTTCAAGGGCTCCTAATTGAAAAGGGGGAGCTAATTTCAACTGTGTCAGTCACATCCGTTGTGTGAATTACGGTTGGAAGGAATTTTGTTATAATGTTTTCCCAAATCATTCTAGAGAGGTCTGTTATAAAAACTCTGCCCTTTTTTTTTGATCCCCAGAGGACCCATAGCTGATAGTTTGGAAGGGCATTCTGGAGACTGCCTTTTGCAGCATAAGCAGGCCCTTTATATAATTAATTGATTCATCTGATAACAAAATTTTTGTCCAAGCTAGCACTTCTGCAACAGAGCAGTTCTAATTTATGGCACTGAAGTGAATGCTTGGAGTAAACCTAACGAGTGATATTAAGAAAACGTATCAGACATTAACTGCTTCAAGAGGTACCACTGCCTTTGCAAATGCAGACATAGGCACTGCTTGAAGAACGTGGCAAATTTTTCACAAGGTGATTCAGTTTAAAATGAAGTCTTTGGTAATGGAAAAGCGGTCCTGTTTCATTCTGAGCTGTGTGTTTTGTGCTTTAAGTTGTTATTCGATGCCTACCATTGCGATTCATTTTTTCCAAATGTAGATCTTAATGTCAGAAATCATTGTGCAGTACTTAGAAATTATTTCACTTGTTGCATCAAAAATACTTATGATACATGTAGAAAATCAAGACAGTTAGGCTGTCTCTCTCAGTAGGACTGACATTTTAAATCCTTTTTAGCATCATATAGAGGATAAAGAATAGTGTTCTGTCACATGAAACATTTCACTAAGGTAATATGGTTTTATCATCTATCTGTCCCAAAGCAGAGGGTCACATTGAGCATACGCAGGATGTTTTTGTACCTGAGATGTGTTTGGGTTTGGTTTTGTTTTTTTTTTTTTTTTCAGAGCTATACTACAAATAAGCTGTTTTAAATAGATATTACTGATTAGGTAGTTTATCTTAAGGAAATTAAATACTTTGAGACTGACAGGTCCCTTTTCTATGGTAGCATTTGAAACAGAGGGAATCAATTACCATGAGGCAGTGTTGTTCAGAGTGTGATCACTGTTTAATGAAACAAAATGCAATCCTGCCTTTGCTTCCTACAGAGATGGAGAAATACAACACTCTAGTGTGCTCTTTAACCTCTAGGGGTCAATAACAAATGAAGGTAATCACAAATGAAAGAACAGCCCAATAGTGGAAGATACACTGTTGTTGCAAATACATAAAGAGACAAATCTTACCTGACAATCAAGAAATGACAGAAAAGGCAGGATAAAAAGGCAAAGGAAGGCATAGATACATTATTGTAAAGTCTTGGTTCTTGTTAAGAAGCAGCTTCATGCCCCTGATCAGCCCCCTCCAGGTCCAACCATCCAGACAGTTTTCAACCCACCTCGCTGTCTGCCCCAGCCCAAACATCAACATCTGTCTATAAGGATCTTATGGGAGACAGTGTCAAAAGCCTCACTGAAGTCCAGGTAGATGCTGCTCTCCCCTCATGTACAACCCAGTCATGTAATTGCAGAAGTTTTTGAAGTTGATCAAGCATGACTTCTCCTTGGTGAATCCATGCTGACCACTCCTGATGATTTTCCAGTCACTCATAGCCGAGAAGTGGTTTCCAGGACTAGCTACTCCATCACCTTCCCAGAGATTGAGGTGAGGCTGACCAGTCTGGTTCCTCCTTGTTACTTATTTTGGGCATAGGAGTGACACTTGCTTTCGTCCAGTCTTCAAGCACTTCTCCCAGTCACCATGGTTGATCAGTGATTATCTGGAGTGGACTTACAGTCACATCTGCCAGCTCCCTCAGCACTTGTGGCTCCTACTGTTCTGCCAGTGTCTTACTCCTGGTCTGGCAATCTCTGCTGTTTTACACTCCTCACAGCAGATATTGAACATCAATCAATCTGCACAGTTTCATAATCAATTCAAGGGCTGAGGTTTTGTAGACTTTGAGGACATCTAAGGGCACTGTACTCGCCCAGAATTCAGTGGAGTTTAAATGTGTGCGGACCTTCTTCATGGATAGACCTCTAAACCAGCACTCTTGCTTTTACTTGAGCCAGAACCTGTTTCTAGCACAAAGGTGCAACCATTGAACATACAAATTCAGATTCTCTGCTAGTGTAATATGACACACTGCTTTATCTTCAACTGATGAATTAAAAAGGAGGATCTGTAGTGATAGCCAAGCCTAAAGTGCAGTCTTGAGACAAATTTTGCAATTTTACAAGTTCCTATTTAGGTTATAGTGATCTACAAAATGTTTAAAGGAGGTAGATGGGGAAAAAAAAATGTTCACTGTGTAAAAGACAAAAAAAGAATAGCACCACTATTTGAGAACCTGAAGATCACAAATTTTAAACTGCTTTAGAAATTATATAGCATATTTCTGCAGTAGTCCAGAGGCAGAACATTGATATATCCAGTGAATTTATTAAATGGAGAAATACAGTGATAAAAATAGGAAGTCAGCACAAGAGATTCAGAATGGAACTTGGTTTTCTAAATCAAACATGTAACAAAAATTCTAAATAGGAGTCTTAAATTCTGTCTGTTGTACTTTGTGAATATCAGTTAGAAAAACAAAAATAATATTTAACTTACACTAAGAGAAAAAAAAAAAGGAAAAAAATCTGAGTGAATGTGGAGGTTTTATGCATAATGGGACCATCAATTAAAATTTTATGCAACACAAAGTCTCCATAGGTTTTGTAGAAGCAAGAGTGCTTTATAAATATCTTCAGTTATTGTTGCTGTTTTGGTAAAGCCTGAAGAATTTACTCGTACATTTTCTGATAGAAATTTGGATCTCTCTAAATCCAAAATGACTACCATTTCTCTCAGAAACCTCTTAATGTCCTGTCTTTATCCTTCATTTGTAGGAATTATCAAAACCATGTGCTTATTAGTCAGTATTTTACTCAGTGTAATTTATCAAATTTATCAGTTAATTGCTATAAATGTCAGTATTTACCCGCAACAACACCGCGGTATACATGTATTTTGGATTACCTGTATGCATAATCACAGTGATTTTTCCATACCATATTCCATTATAAATAGCAAAGAGTGGATATCCTCTGAAATACCTGGCGTGATGCAATGATCTCAGTGAAACTGTGTAGGTCAAAAATTATTGGAAATTATTTCAATCAAGTTCTTTTCCCCATTTTCCCTTTCACCAGGTTGGCAGTGTTGCAACAAAGTTTTACTGGGTTCTGCTAAAACGTAATCTGAAAGAACTGTCCTCCACCCACAGCGCATGGAAATAAAAGAATGTGCAGGTCGGAAAAGATAGGATATTTGGGTTTTGCTCTGTTGCTGAGGCCTCAGAGCTTCAAAGTAATGATTAAAAGAAAATTCTGTTTACTGTCAGCAGAGCAAATTGTCTATTTCAGAGAGATTCTTCAGGAAATTCAGCTGCAAAGATCTAGAAAATGCCTACTGAGAACATACAAACAGTGTTCTGGATTCGTTTGTTCTGCTTTATTTTGGTCACAATTTGGGCAGATTTTCAGCATAGATAAAGATATTTTCTAACACAAAACTACCCTTGCAACTTTTGTGTTCTTGATCCAAGCACAAGAACTCCTTTCAAGGGTTTGAAAGAACTTTTTTTTTTCATAACATTAAGTAAGATCATGTTGCTATTATAATTTCATACTCAGAAATGGCTGTACTTTTTTGACTGAAATAAAAACAATAATTATGAAGTTGGTCTGAGTCATTTACTTGACATTGATACTGCTTTTGGTGTATGTACTGAAAATAGATTTCTATAATAGGGCTAGTCAGATCCCATAATGTCTGGTGATGTTAAGAACCTCACCTGCAATATACTGAATGGCTTTTGCTGTGGAAAGTCTTAATCACACAATAGAACTGTATTTCCTAAAAAGCATATCTAAATTGAACCTTGTTTAACTCCTAGATTTAGGGCTTTTAGAGTTGCAATTCTGGGCGTATAATTTAGACCAGTCTTATGCTGAGTTGTCCATGCAGTTCCTAATGTTCAGTATAAGCTTTCCTTATCCATCAACGTGTAGAGTACAAATCACTTGGGTGCATATATGAAAATATTTCTGCCAGGAGCGGGGGCTTGCTTGTGAGTAATAGATTTAATATTTGGGTCCCTGATAGGAATGGAGATGATGCTTCAGGTTATTAACACACTTCTAACATAGATGTCATCTGTGGCAGCAGGTGTTGCACTTTGAGTGTTTACTTCCGTTTGCTTGCTATTCATCTTGATTGCTTTAGGCCGTTTGCTATTTGATGACACATTATCTTTTATTCTACTTCAGAATTCTCACCCACATAAATGTATTTTAATGTCACATCGTTTTTGTGCCCTTATTTCTAATTTCTTTAGTTTTCTCTGTAAAAACATGGCTGAACTGTATCAAATATCAAGATTTGCTCAACTGGCTCGAATGGCTTTTTGTTTCAGTCTTTGTTATGAGAAATAATTGTTTTCTAAAATATTATGGAAACTTTCAAGGTGCGGTTTAAAGGTACCCTTTTACTGCTGCATTTCCTGATCTATTGCAATGCCTGTTAAATTGAAATGCGAGGTCTTAAGAGCTGAGGCATTCATCCCAGGCCTGAGTGTTCATCACCTTTTTCCAGGAATGTAATCTGTATGCTTGACTGCCTCCCAGCCCACCCAAACACCAGGAAAGTTCTGAGATTTGTTCCCATTTCAATATTTATTACGGACACTATTCTGAGTTCTGGGGTACCTAAATTAACAAAAAGTATATTTGATGGAAGGTGGTATGCTTTGAGGCACCGAATTTTGTGTAGCCCTAAATACTTCTGTGAAACTGGAAGTCAGGGCCAGAAAGTGCTTTCTTAGACAGAGTTGGAGAACTAAGATAGAAGGACAAAGCTGTAGCATGTTATTTTGCCTTTTTATCCAGTAATTATTTAATGTAAAGTATGTAGACTCTTGCTCATCTCCCACTCTTCAAGTATCTTTACAAGTAGCAGTAGATTGCATTCAAAGCAACTTTTTTTTCTTATTATCTTTCTGGTGACACAATCACACATCTTCAACAGAAGGGGTGAAATGTGCTGACATCTAGGATATTCTTCTCTCTCAGCCTGTACCCAAAAATATTCTGTTCTGGGATGTGGGAGCTTGGGGTTCAAACCTCTTTGGCTATCACCTGTCATCTCAGCTGTCACCTCAGACCCCTCAGGCTATGTCCTGAGGCAACTCACCTGTCACCTTAACTAAGAAGGATTCTGGTGAGTTTGCTCCATAGCATATCTTTAGATATTTTAAGATATCTGAAGCACCTTCGTAAATTTTTTCAGAGCTTTCCTGAGTTGTTCTTCTGAACTTAAGCTTCTTAGAGTGGTTAAAAGTATGATTTGGGTACATAAATTCTTTGAGGAATATCCACCTGCCTTTGCCGACCTTCATCTAGATACAGATTGTCATGCTTTGGAAAAGCTATCAGTTGTACATTTAATCTTCATTCTTTAAAACACAATCATGATCTATTTTCTTAACTTTAGATGCATTCACCAGTATAGCAGTGGCAACTGTCCAGAGATTGTCCCCTGGGAGTCTTTTTTTTCTTTCTTTTTAATTTGTAGAATTTCATGGTTTTTTTTTTTTCTCACTTACAGTGTAATTACTGTTGGCTTATTATCAAAGAACATAAAATCAGGTAGAACAGTTCCCATATTTGCTGTTGTGATTGCACGGTCTCATTCATCTCTGAAGCACTCTTAAGTCTGAATATTGTAATAGGAACAAGATTAAAAGAACCTCAAATGAAGATTCATATGAGAAAATTCTTCGGTTTAATATTTGATCACTCATTTCTCCCAGCTGATAATGCCACTTTTATTATGAAGGTCACTAAATTCAAATGAGCAAAGTTGCAGCAGGTGGCCATTTTGCAACTTTGATGAGTGTTCTTTATTGGTTTAGAGAAAGAGATAAACTGCATTAGGATTGTTCCTCAAGCTTTCTTCACTCTAATGACAGCTGACTTTTATGTACGTATTTATCAGCTAGGACTGATGGTTGCTTTTTAAAAAATACATAACTAAAAATTCAGTTGTTCAATAGCTGCTTTCAAGAATTCTTACATTCCTTAGTTCATTTTTTACTCAACTATTGCCTCCAGAACAATTTCAACCATCTTTCTTATGGCTTTCATTCCACATATTATGAATGAGAAGAGTCTACTTAGAACAATTTGTACTTTGGGTCTTTTGTTTTCATTCTTACTGTTATGCTAGGAAATAAAAAAGTTGGGATTTACACAGGGTTCCATTAGCAAAAAGCATGTCCACTTCTTTCATGTTGTTCACAATGGACTAGTTTTTTGTATTCAAACTGCTATAATAACTTTTCCCTTTCACAGCCAATTGAAATGTATATTAAGAATTCTTTCATGAAACACTTTTAAAGCAAAACTTCACAGCTAGGCATTATGAAATATGTTTTAGACAATAACAGTGAAATAGAAAAGATCTCTTAGAAAAGAGATCTCTTATTTTTCTGTGTTGGCATAAGTAGTTGTTAAATTAGAGCTGAGTTTTTCTCTCCTGCTACAACAGCACCAAGTTTGGAGATATTCAAGTGAAGAAAACAGCGTGAATGTGTGTTGGTATCAGGTAAAAATGGAAACCAGTATTTCCCCTTGGACTTCCATAGGTGTTCTTGCTGGACTTACAGTTGTCTGCTGCTTACAGGTCATCAGTGAGATAAAGCATGAAAGATTTGTCCTGTTCTTCTGGTGAAAGGAGCTTTAGTAATATAGGATAGTTTAAAGTGATTAAGAAAAGTCTGGAAAACTCGTGCTGGAAAGTTTACAAAATTTGTACTCTTTGCAGTGGAAAATGTTCAAAGCTGGAGAACTTTTATCAGGATTCAGAAAGAAATACTGTAACACCTTGAGCAAAACATTTGTTTTCATCTTCCTTTTACTGAAGTTGGGAAAAAGAAAACAGAAATAGAAACTCTACCAGTTTAAGAACAGTATTCAGAAATGAAAGAAATGCAAATTGAATAAGCCAAAATACATTGAGTTAGAGAAATATGGCTGGGTCAATATTATTGTTTCTCTTCTGTCATTAAATAATAAAAGGAAAAAAATACAGGTAAAAAGACTACTCTAGAGTTAATTACTGGTGACATTCACTGCAAGGCAGAGGATCAGCCTGAGTCCACGTACCACAGAAAGTGATGTACAAGCATTGTATTGACCCATGACTTTCCCCTACAGTATGTCCCCGCAGAAGTACGTCCGAACAAAACAAACAACACCTCCACAGCCTCTTCTGTCTGAGAGAAACGGATGTTTTCTTTACCTCTCCCAGCATTAATTTTGCATCTGTGTGGTGTTGACAGCAGTGTATGCCCTGAGCCCATGTCCAAAGCATGGGTGGATGTCCAAGAGGGCTGGGGGTGATGCAGGGGTGGGAGAAGGGGGACTGATGTCAAGTGGTTACTGCAGAAATGAGGAAGGGACCATCGGTGGGGGAAGCAGAGGTGGGAGAGTTACCGTGGCAACGAATGGAGCACTTTCCTCACCTGGGTTGGTGATGCAGCTGTCCTAACCTCTAATTACCTGCCTGATGCTGGAGGATTTAGGTACAGTGTAGCAGGAGTACCTATGTTATCACCTATATATATTTTCTATTTAATTTCTAGTTTGAAAGCAAAACTGCACTAGAGATTAAGTATTTTTCCTACACAAGCTATGTCCATTTTGATCTCTTTTGATTGACATCAGTATAACCAGTTCACAAGTAGTAGCAGAATTATTTTTTATTCTTTCTAATACAGTGTAAAAATTATACTCTCGTATCAGTTATTAATCCTGCAGTGCTAGAATAGATGCTGAGTTATGGGATGAGTTTAAACTATGTTAGACAGTGAATTAATCTTACTCATCATTCCATGACTATATTTCATTTTCCCTAATGAGCTTTGCAAGATAGATCTTACTTTTTTATTATTTTTTTTTGTTTAGGATCTTTCCTTTTTTTTTATTTTTTTTTTTTTTTCCTAGTGAGATCAGATATGGAGAATTTCTGGTAGGCTCCTTTTGAATTTCCCCAACTGGTGAGTGATGGAGTTTGTGAGTGTAAGAGGAATGTGCTGAAATAAAACTGATAAGAATAGCCTGGACTCCTGAAATTGCTGGCATTGAATGACCCAGTGAATGGCAATCAGCCGTCTGCTGTTTCATCTAGTGTCACTTTTCCCCCACACTAGGAACAATGAAGAATTACCAATGTCAATAGGTGATTTAATATGAGTCTCATATAAAAAAATAATAGACTGAAATCTAGAGGGAGCTGGAATTTGATCAAGTTTGGCTTGAGAAGTAGGATCTTAAAGGGAGACAGAGGTATTTTGAGTGTCAAATCACCTAACAGAATAGGTGGAAGGAAGTAGGAAGTGGTAGGAAGTACAACCTGAATGAGCAGAGCCCAGGGATTACCTGAAGCCATTCTTGAAACAAGATCAAAATGAAAAAATAAAAAAGCCCAAAACGTTGAGAAACTGAGGCGAGGATAGGCCTCCAAATACCTACCTTTTTGAAATGTCTCTGTGCGTGTGTTATGAAACTTAGATGAAGCCTGAAGACATTTACCTGTTGTATTTTTCTCTGAAGAGATAAACTGTGAACCAGAGTATCCTCAGTTTGGAAATGTGGGAAGGCTAGGCTCAGCCTCCTGAAGGCAGCCAGAACAGTCTTAGGGGCTATATACTTTGAATATGGAGTCTCAACCTCCCCTCGAAGCGTGCTTTGTGCACAGTTGACTTTTTCGTGCATTATCATAGAATCATAGAATGGTTAGAGTTGGAAGGGACCTTCAAAGGTCATCTAGTCCAACCCCCCTGGAAGAAGCAGGGACATCCCTGACTGGATCAGGTTGCTCAGAGCCTCATCCAGCCTGGCCTTGAACGTTTCCAGGGATGGGGCATCCACCACCTCTCTGGGCAACCTGTTCCAGTGCTCTACAACTCGCATTGTAAAAATTTTTTTTCTAATATCTAATCTAAACCTACCTCCTTCTAATTTAAACCAATTACCACTTGTCCTATCACAACAGGCCCTACTGAACAGCCTGTCCCCATCTTTCCTGTAGGCCCCTTTGAGGTACTGGAAGACCGCTATCAGGTCTCCCCAGAGCCTCCTCTTCTCCAGGCTGAATAGCCCCAACTCTCTCAGCCTGTCCTCATAGGAGAGGCTCCAGCCCTCTGATCATCTTCGTGGCCCTCCTCTGGACCCTCTCCAACTGGTCCATGTCCTTCTTGTGTTGGGGACTCCAGAACTGGACACAGTACTCCAGGTGGGGTCTCACCAGGGCAGAATAAAACGGCAGAATCACCTCCCTCGACCTGCTGGCCACGCTCCTCTTGATGCAGCCCAGAATGCAGTTGGCCTTCTGAGCCGCAAGGGTGCATTGCCGGCTCATGTTGAGCCTCTCATCCACCAGCACTCCCAAGTCTTTTTCCTCAGGGCTGTTCTGAATCCATTCTCTGCCCAGTCTGTATTTGTGCTTGGGATTGCCATGACCCAGGTGCAGGACCTTGCACTTGGCCTGGTTGAACTTCATGAGGTTGGCACGGGCCCACCTCTCCAGCCTGTCCAGGTCCCTCTGGATGGCATCCCTCCCTTCCAGCATGTCGACGGCACCACATAGCTTGGTGTCATTGGCAAACTTGCTGAGGGTGCACTCTATCCCACTGTCCA
>WHYT01017088.1:174273-264186 GCA_009806455.1 Tetrax tetrax | reverse complement strand
ACACTTGGATACTGTAATAGAGTGGCATGTGTGTGCTTCTTAAGACATAAGGGAGCAATTTTCTGGGACACTTGGATACTGTAGAGTAGTAGATTGGTATGTGGTTCTTAAGATATAACATAGCCTCAGAACAAACCTTAATAATGACACTGGAGGGGAACAGTTTGAATTTGACTTTTACCCATGTGATTTTGCCAGCTGCCTTCTTACAAAGTGTTCTTTACGATCTGTCCTCTCACTCATGATTCTGCATGGGACCCTCAGTGTACCTGATCTTTCAGCCTGAGATGAGTGTCTGTTTTTTCACTACTGCCCTGTCTCCCATTCTTTACAGCTGGTTTTGTGCTAAGAGTCACAGTACATACAAAAACATCATACTCACTTCTAATTTTCTAGCTTGCCAATGGTATAAAAGATGTTTCCAAATATTCTTCCACTTCTTTGGCCAAAGGGCCTTCTCTCCATCTTTAAAAAAAAACTTTTTCAGTATAAAGATTATGTGCATAAAGTTTTATTACATGTAGTCTCTAAGAGTGCGTTTATTTTCATGAACAGGAAAGTTTAGATTCTGTTTTGAACAAGCTAATGCCTCAAGAACTATGCTTATAAAATTGATACATCATTTATTGTAATATGTGAATACTTTTTAGTATCTTTATAATTTGTTTTATATTTTTTTTCAGATATCAAGTATTCTTAGGAGACCCTAATTATGTACTTTATTATATTAAATACAGCAATTAACATATATTCACAGACTTAATTTTATCTTCCTTTGTTTCTTCTGTTCAGTGATTATTATTTTTTATTTCTTTATAATTTCCACATGAGTTAAGCTTGTCCTTGTGCATTTGTCTTACCAAATTAACAAGTTAACGACCTTGGTTTCATACCACATTGAATTATGCATTTGGAATCTCTTTCTCTCTCTTTGTCTCTCAAATACTACACAACCAGTCTGCTGTCTTAGTAAAGACTTAAATTACAGGTCAGAGTGGGTACTGTGCTTACTCTGTCAATCCCAATAACATTGTTTCTTCCAGCAGCAATCTCTTTAGGAGTGACTATTCTGATTAATATTTTGAGTTACATTGCCTACCAGATAACAGTTACCAAAGGTCTGCCCACTGCCATGTATAGCCCACCTCTACTTTCCTGTGATTTCTTTGCATGGTTTGGACATCCCTTTTTCTAAAGTGACTCAGTTTAACAGCGTATATTTATGACCATAGGGAAGGAGCCATCCAGAGGGACCTTGATAGGCTTAAGAGGTGGGCCCATGAAACCTCATGAAATTCAGCAAGGCCAAGGGCAAGGTCCTGCACATGGGTCGGGACAATCCCAAGCACAAATACAGATTGGGAAGAGAATGGATGGAGAGCAGCCCTGAGGAGGAGAACTTAGGGGTACTGGTGGATGAGAAGCTCAACATGAGCCAGCAATGCACGCTTGCAACCCAGAAAACCAACTGCATACTGGGCTGCATCAAGAGGAGCATGGCCAGCAGGTCGAGGGACGTGATTCTGCCCCTCTGCTCCACTCTGGTGAGACCCCACCTGGAGTACTGTGTCCAGTTCTGGAGCCCCCGACATAAGAAGGACATGGACCAGTTGGAGAGGGTCCAGAGGAGGGCCACGAAGATGATAAGAGGGCTGGAGCACTTCTCCTATGAGGACAGGCTGAGAAAATCAGGGCTGTTCAGCCTGGAGAACAGAAGGCTCCGGGGAGACCTTATACCAGCCTTCCAGTACCTCAAGGGGGCCTACAGGAAAGATGGGGAGAAACTCTTCAGTAGGGCCTGTTGCAATAGGATGAGGGATAATAGTTTTAAGATAGAATAGAGGGATGTAGATTCAGACTGGATATAGGAAAAAAAAAATTACAATGAGGATGGTGAAACACTGGAACAGGTTGCCCAGAGAGGTGGTGGATGCCCCAGTCCTGGAAATATTCACAGCCAGGTTGGACGGGGCTCTGAGCAACCTAATCTAGTTGGAGATGTCCCTGCTCCTTGCAGGGCTGTTGGACCTAGATGACCTGTAAAGCTTCCTTCCAATCCAAACTACTCTTTGATTCTATGATTCTATGACTCATTAAAGACTTCTTATCAGGCCCTGTCTGCAACAGGACGTGAACCTTCTTGACACACCAAGAGAAGAGGCTCTGATAATGCAGTTATGGTGTGATCATAGCAATTGAGATGTCTTTGTGAAGGCTCTAAGAGAAACAGAAGCCAACAGCAGAGTCCCAGAAGAAATGGGAAGCAGTGATATTCAGCAAGAACAAAGACTCTTCCACCAAAGGGATGGGAAATAGATCTACAGCCAATTTTCTAAAATGAGTGACATTCTTTCTAATTTCATGCTGTGTTTCTGATTATGGCATGATTGATCGAACCAGAAGAGATAATCCCTCAGTTCAGATTAAGGAGGGAGCATTAAGAGATTTCAGGGGATGGGCCAAGACAAGCATCTCCAACCCTTCCTTTAACTGAATGTAAGCAGTTATTTGGAATACAGGAGGACTGGAGTTAACCTCCAAGGAGCCAAACTAGGCACAGTGAGGCAGATAAATGTTTTCTCATGGAAAATAAATGCTGCATGATAATTGTATGTTTTGTTTTTAGTGTGAGGTTAGCTGTCTTTCACTCTTTATAATAGCAACAGATCAGTGAAATAATCTAAAGCAGCCAGAGGGCAATGTTACAGTGAAGGAGAAGAGCTTCCATTCTCTTTACTCTGAGATTCCTGCTGAGGCAGTGGTGAGAAGAGCTTTTTTTTTTCTTTTTGACTGAAAGCGTTCAGCTATGGAGGCAATTGTGACTGCTTGCTGAAATATTTTGCCAGTGTTAACCTGAATAGCTGAATCTGTGGTGACAATCTCAATGTTGACTTTGCTTCTTTTATTGTATTTTCTCCATGTAACTATCATGCTTGTAGCTTTCTGAAATATCAAAGCAAATTCTTACAAAAGAACAAGTTATTAAAAGTATTTCTAGACATAAAACAATTCAGAAAGTTTTCAAATATACACATTTTACTACCACTGTAAGCCTAATCATTCTGTGTTTTGTTTTGTATATTTATTTTGGGGGTCATTTGAAGGTACTGCCTCAATAGTCCTGGGAAAAATAAACTCAGATTAAGAAAAGAAAAAAAGCTCAGAAGTGGGGAAGTGTTTCCTGAGCTCTTCCATCTCTCAGAGACTATTAGTAACAAGGGTAGTAGCTGGAGGTAGAGCAGGAGCACGGAGAGTGGAAGCAAAGGAGAATGGGAAGGTGAGCCACAATACGCCTTCCCTTAGGCCCCAAACCCCGGTGTTGTAAGCAACCTCTGAAAACATGAAGCTCCACGCTGGCAGAGTTACTTCAGGGAAACTTACAGACGGCCCTAACAGTGCTACTCCACTCACCCCAAGCCATGCTGAAAGCAAGTCCAACTTTCAGGCCACACGTGAGAATTATTGTCCTCACAGAAGGCTTGTGCTGGTCTTGATGGTACCACAAGGGTTTTGAATATACGCTGCATATGAAATACACTGGTTATTTTGCCAGGTTTTCTCCAGCAGACTTCATTTGGGTTTTTTTTTCTGCATTATTTACAAAAAATAAGAGTGTGTAGGAGTCAAAATTACTTCACTGGAAAACAGTAGACCATTCTGCTACTTTCAGTTCCTTTCCATGAGATATCTGAGAGATTTTTACCAGTTTTTGAAACTAGAATGCAAGGTGCACACATGGTGCAAAAATAAGCAGTATCTGTCAAGGAGTAATGCTAAGGTAACGTTTTAAGCCTTTCAGGGCTCTCCTGGAATTACCACAATTACTGACTTTTTATAACCTATACACTATTCAATCTGGAGAACAAACAGCACACATTATGCACCTGTGGGAATATTTATTTCCATCAAGATCAAAACTAGCCATGAGCATAGCCTGCACCTCTTCAAATGATCAAATGCCTGTTCAGAAGATGTTCCACCTAAACAAAGGACAGTTCTCTCCTCCTTCTACTCAATTTATCCAGGGTAAGACAGGATGAATCATGGGAGCTGAAGGTGGGCTGTGGTCCCCAGAATTAGTCTTCATGTTTTGATATTAGGTGTGTGAATGTTCTGTTTCTGAACTACTCATCCGGTATTTCAGGGAGCATTCTTCTTTCACTTATTTGTCACACAACTAAAGGAGCAGCTGAATCAATCAGACAGTCCTTTGTAGGGTAATCTTTGGCAATTCCATTGTTGATTAAACTTTCCTTTCAGTGGTGAGCTAAACTGGAAAAAAAAATATTCTTTTATTTAAAATGAACTGCAAACTCTGAAAAGATTACCCTCTCTTAATGTTCTTCAAGTGCACCAAATTACAGAGTAAATAAGCAGACATCATGGGTGTCACCTTAATCTTTGGAACATTTCCTACTAAAACACAGTATCTCAAAGACTTCTCTTCATACTTTTAATCTGAGCATGGCAAGGGCATAAAGAAAGAACATTTCTGGCTTGTTCACCTGTGGTCTATGACCGAGTGCAGAAAGAGGGAGACTCCCACCGTTCAGGGGTTTTGCTCCCGTTGTCTCCTGTTTCCCTGAATAGCCTTGTCCCATGTCCCAATCTTAAACCATGATGTTTAACATTTCTGTGACGCTGTTTCATGTAAAGAGTTCTACTATTTAATATTTTTTAAGCATATTTCATACTGAATGGTTTGGACTGAGATATAAAAAGGAAGTTTAATACTTATTTCCAGAACAGTTTAAGAATTAGAAATAGGATCTTTCACTTTGGTGAAGTCAAGCCTTTTGATAACCGAAGGAAATTTTATCCCTTATACATATTATTAGAGTAATTTCAAGCTTATGGGAACAGTGTTTGTGGCATGTTGGCAGGATATAGAAGGAGTGCGGAAGGCACAGAATTATAATAATCTAAAACGGACTCTAATAATTTAGGTATTTTTAGTTGGTTGAGTATCAGCCTCATACAAATCCCAGTAATAAATTTAATCAAAGACAATTTCACTACATCAACCATCAATATATAGGCTCTAAAATTAAAAAAAAAAAAAAACATTTTGAAAAAGTTAGAGAAATAATTCTGAATCAGTCATAAAATACAGCAATTGTTGCCCAAAGACTTCCTACAGTATTGGAAAATGGAGTCTTGAGGTGATGGTGCATTGTCTGGTAGGCAATAGAAAGAACTTGGAAGGTATCATCCAAGAAATTATTGGATTTTTTCCAGGACAAGACTCTTGACATTGTTGTTGTTGTTGCTGTGAGGAGTTGTGAAAATGCAGAAAATGAGAAGGCTGCAGCAGAAGCTACAAAGGCATACCATGCTATTATCCATAGTCATTCAAATAGATCACTCAACTGTGACAGCCAATTAAATTGTATTTTCCAGGATTAACCACAGTTAAAATGATATATCATGGTAGGAGAAAAGCTTCATGTATTGCCAACAACATGTTACCTCCTCTTTGGACTGAGAACACAATGAAAGACTTGGTAGAAAAGCATGTGTTTTTCTCTATGACTACAAATGCCTCAAACCATGGCACTTTCAAGGTGTTTCAAATCATTAATCATTCCTACACAGTTGCAGGGCAAATAAGTCACTGCTGACTTGATTATTTTCAAGGCATTAATGAAACCACATTAGCAGTATTTGAAAATGTACAAAGTATGCTGAGATCAAGTAGTTGGAACCCTGACTATGTACAGTTATTGGCAGCTAATACTGTTGTTAACTCTGGATTATGTCCCCCTGTCCACAAATCAGTAGAAAGTAAGAAGGAAAATTTGAATCTAGCTTGTTGCTATGTACATAACTACAAAACAGCAAAATACTGTTTAATTAAATCATCATTTGATTTAGAGAAAAAAAAAATGTTACATTTCCTTAGATCATTCTTTTTTTTTTCAGCAAAAGTTTCATATTTAAATAAGAGTTTATAAAATTTGAATGGGAAGAAATGTTCTCCATGAGACAATTACTGGCATACTGTACAGGTAAAAGGACCGTAATCTGTTTTCTTGGTTGTAGAAGTTATTATGGAAGTTAAGTAAGCATTGTCAAACACCAATTTTAAAATCCTGGTTTCAAAGATAACCTTGTTGGAGGTGATAGGTTTTCAGTGACTGAATGTTACTTATTATTTTCATATTGTATTGAATGTTTCTTAATAAGTCTTGCAATTAGAACAAACTAACTTTTTACATGACAAAATGCATAAGATACATTTAAATGTAAGTTGCAAAACAGAACAGATGGCAAATTCTTTCATAGAATGATAGAACAGTTTGGGTTGGAAGGGACCTTAAAGATCGTCTAGTTCCAACTTCCATGCCATGGGCAGGGACACCTTCTAATAGACCAGGTCGCTTAAAGCCCCATCCAACCTGGCCTTGAACATTTCCAGGGATGGGGCATCCACAGTTTCTCTGGGCAACCTGTGCCAGTGCCTCACCACCCTCACAGTAAAGAATTTCTTCCTTACTTCCCTATAATTTCCCTTCATGTTAACAAGTAGATTTATTTTTCTCTGTATAGTTGCCTCTTACTTCTCAAGAACAGTCTCTTTATAAGTGCGGCTGCTTTGGAGCGTAGCTTCAGATAACACATACCGGTGCAGTCTTGATCTGTGTTATAAGTAGGGAAAATCTTGAGCCTGTTCCAGTAGCGTGGCCAATTAGGTGCCTGTAAGACAAGAAAACTTAGTGACAGAACACTTCACTGTACATAACCTCGACATCTTTTAATGGAGAACATAGTTTCACCTTTCTCCCATTGGGGAGAAACCTTATTGAATATTTTACTGGTTTTTAATTCTTCCTTGTGTTAATCAATGGTTGCTGCCAAAAATTAAACAGGAGAAGGAAGAATTAGGATATTAAGCAGCATTTCTGGTGCAGTGGTAGAACAGAACACAAAGAATAGTATTAGAGTTGTAGGATGTTGCTTCATCTGAGGCATCATTCTGCTAAAACTTAATGTCCCGCCTAAACTCCCTACGTGCAACCATTACATTTAATAAAGGTCTTTGGACATAGGCTTTCATCTAAATGGCAGGTAGCAAATGAAAATCGTTCCTTTCTTATATTCTTATGTTCTTATATTATATTGTCCTGTGTATGAGACCAGCATAGAAACCTTTCTTCTGGCAGTTTCTTTTGGGATGCTGTGTGTTGGAGATCACTGTACCCGCTTTGTGCAAAACAGTGTATGGAAGCTGTTAACTTCACTGGGAACTGAGTATCTGTTGTCAGTGAAGATAAAAGTGATTTTCCTGAAGTGTGCACAATCCTAGCTCCAAAGAAGTGAAGAACTGAGTGCCAGTTTTGAAAGTGACCTTCGTCCCTTCCTAGAAGAGTGAATGTACGAATATCATACCCCATTATCTGCTTGGTTGAGGACTGAAGCAATTACAAAGATTAATGTAAAGGATGTACTGATTTAACATTCACTTCTGAAAAGGATTAATGGAGAGAATGAAAAGGATGAAATTGCAGCTCAGATATCAAATGGGAATGTGGATTTATTTTTTCTGGAAATATTTTGTTTTGGAGTTTGTACATTCTGAATGAAGATAGTAAAAACTTTAAATAAAAAAAATAGAGGTAAAGTGTTGAAAAAGTCAATGCAACTAATTTCAAACAGGTTGATTGACTTTTAAAAATACTGCTTTGCTTTTTATGACCTAAGTTTACAATGAGAAAAAAAAAAAAGGTTTTTTTAAAGAACTGAAAAACTAAGAAGATCTGTGAACCATTTAGCTTGTGTTGAAATGTTTTTATTAAGGTGAACTGAGGTACAGTGACCCATTGCAGAGATATTTTGAATTACAATAATTGCTGGTGTGTTCCAGTTACAGTAATAAGTAAAAAAGATGCAAAATCGGAGTTGGACAATGGTGTTAGCATGGCCCTGCTTCTAGACTATTGTAAACTGTTTCTCAGACAGAGCAGTTTGCCTGGATGGAAACCACAATGATACATCTTTCCTGCTTCTGGTGCCCACTTCGCTCAGATCTAGTCACAGTACCTTTTCAGGACGCTGTAGTATGGAGCTCAAGGGCTTCCTTTCCTTTGGCAGGGTAGAAATCCTAAATATCCTAGATCCTAAAATCCTAAATATCGTTGAGCATGTATGATCTACTAGAAGGGAATTATGGCTACTCCTAAATTTAGTAAAAAAAAATAAAGCATTCTTATCAAATAACCTCAAATATGAATATCATGAAAAAAATTGTCCTGTAAAAAGACAACACTGTCATTAGCCAGATGTATACAAATGGTCTTTGATTCTATAAATACCAATTCTCACATGTGAGCTAAAAAAAAAGCAACTCTACTCACTCAGCATTTGGAACATGTCTGGCATATTCTTCTCTGTAGAAGCTGAATGTGCCAAATTCTTGTCACTGGACTTTGAAGGACTAAAATAATACAGAATTGAGTGTAAAGCAATGAGATCAGCACTCTACCTTCTTAAACTTGGTGAATTAAGGGTGCCATTTTTGAATATTTAGAGCTAGGTAGCAATAAGGGTAAACTGTGTACATGCCATTGCATCCTTTAAGTGTGTGGAGATATGCAGCTTTATGCTCATTGCGATGAAAGAAAAGTCTCTTCAGAGTGAAATCTATCAGCTTCTCTGAGAAGATAAAGCTAATAGTAAAATGAAAAACTGTAGTGAGATAGACTATGAAGAAAAATGATCCTGAGTGCCTTTGGTGGCTAGGCTTTAATTCCTAAGGTGATCTATTACCCGGTGTTTGGATACATGCTAGCACCACTTACGCACCTATTGATCATTTGCCATCTAGAGATGAGAGGCCCAGAGTGCGTTTTGGATTAGGGTTACAATATCAGTGAATTAGGTTTCCTGGTGTAATAACATCAGCTTTGGAAGGATAACCTGCCAAAAATGTTATAGCACAGGAGAATCAGATGGCTCTCAGCAAAAATGCTGTCCTCAGTTCAGAATACAAGTTCTTCTAGCTATCTGTGATATACAATACTGTTTGCATAATAGCATTTCTTTTTACACCTTCCCTTTTAAAAATTAGGACTAGACAAACAAAAATGCAATAAAAACAAGTTCAGAGTGGTCAAAGGCAAAGACATGTCAGATTTTCCACACAGCCTTAATTATCCTTTGCTCAAATACACCAAGAGTGCATCTACCAAGAGCCCAAAGGAGATCGTTTTCTCTGGATTATCCCCAGCCTCTGTATTAGTCTGCATTGTAAAGCATCCGCTTTGTGTCACATCAGCTGTCGCTGTCATGGATGTGGCCAGCCCTGCGATACTGAGAGGGACTTCTGTGACATGGTCATATGGCCATTTCCACAGGGTTCACAGGTAGGACAGTCTGGAAAGAGGGAAAGGAACATAAGCAGATGCAAAAGAGACCTTTCCCAGTCTCCAGTGGCTGGAATTCACAGGATTTTGCACAAATTCTTCCATGGGGTATTAAATGTATAAATAAATGTGTTTGCATGCATATAGTTTTCTCTATTTGTCCATGTGTGTTTTAATTTCTGAAGTTAGATTTACCATGACTGCTTACCTACAGAAACACAGCAGTAAATACGGACTGAAAGAAAGGATGAGATTCACGGAAATTATGATATTAGCCTATTTAGGGCAGTAAGATAATGACTGCTTAACTCCTAGCATTTGAGGTACGCGAGGCATCTGTAAAGAAGCACAAACACATTTTTTTTCAATTCTGCTGTAGCATGACCAAGTGGCTGAACATTGGCAACAAACATTACAATTAATTTGTTGAATTTAAACACCCCCCTCCCCCCAAAAGATAGAGGTGCAATCAGGGGAATTCACCATTCTCCAGCTTATGTGTGTTGCTCCTGTTCATTTTTTACACCTCTTTTACCAGTCTGCCCTCAATAAAGAAGTTTCTGCAAATTGTATCTTTTAGCAGTGACCGTTCAGAGACAATGGAAAAGAATGTGCTAGTGCAGAAATGGTTATGGCACAGGACCAAGGAAAGTGAGACATCTGGTCTACTTTCTAAAGTAGCTGGAGGAAAAAAAAAAAAAAGAAAAAGAAAAAAAAATTTAAAAAAAAGGAAACAAAATTCCTCAGGCAGTAGAAAAAGGAAACATTCTGCCTGAACGTATTCTGCCACTCTACATCTGGATAGACCTTATCAAAGACCAAGTAGCAGTAGGAAGCATGGAACTGATCTCCATTTGTGTATCATGCTTTCATTGCAGGAATATCAAATTGATATATTTTTTGCCCAGACGTGGACAGATAGCCGTCTTCGCTTCAACAGCACCATGAAAATACTGACTCTGAACAGCAACATGGTTGGCTTGATCTGGATTCCAGACACGATATTTCGTAACTCCAAGACGGCGGAGGCTCACTGGATCACCACCCCCAACCAGCTCCTCCGCATATGGAATGATGGCAAGATCTTGTACACCCTCAGGTGAGCACTCGGTGTACAGGGCTGAAAGCTTCTTCTCTAGCGTGGTAATAATAATTTTGAGGGGTATCTTTCTTCTCCTCTGCTGTTTTCCTCCTGATGCTTACCTGACCGTACTTGACAGGCCGGGTCTGAAATATACAGACGTAAGTACTGTAGAGTTTAAAAAACAAAATCTTCTCTTCCTAGAAAAAAAGCCTTGAGAATTTGAAATAGTTCTGTCTAAATTGTAGAAATAATGCTCTTTAGTGCTTGTAATAAAGTCAAGAGCACATAGTTCCATATAAAGTGTCAGAAACTTTTCTAATCAGAGTTAGATGCAGGGCTGGATAAAGTATTTCTAGATTCATGTTAATGCCAATACTTGATTTTTCAAATAAGTCACTCTGACAGATAGCCTGTCACTTCTCATCACAAGGGCGTATTGCTGGAGGAAAGGCTTTTCTAATCTTTGTGATACCATCAACTGTATGGTATTAGAAATGCTGTATGTATTTGCATTAAAAAAGCCTGTGGAAATAAAAATATGTGTTTACTTATGGAAGAGACTATTTGCTCAGAAGGGAGTTTTGCCATAAGCCATATTCTACATGGCAAACTTTTTCAGAAACATCCCTGTCACGCTACATTTTCTTCACTGATTGTATTCAGCCCTCTCAGTGCAACAGCATATTCTGATGACACTTGCAATTGCAGTTGGCCTCCAGTAGCAAGTATTTGTCAAACATTAAGAAAGGAATGAAACAGCTGGAAATGCTACTGACATTTTTAGTGCCCTTCCCTTCTTAAGCCTGCTTCACTGTGACAGAGCTCTTGCTTATTTCAGTAGCCTTTAGCTAAAGACTTTGGTGATTAGGATGTCAACTCCGATATCTTCTTGGTTGAGTTGCTGGTTTTTTTTTTTCTTGTTTTATTTGTTAAATCTTGTTTCAGTATTTCAGGGCAAGTTAAGTACCTACCTAATAGTAGTTAGATTGACGTATCTGTCACTAAAGAAAGAAAATATTTGTTGAACGAACTGCAAAAATTATCTAAAACACCTAAAAAAGGCATATTTGACCCAGTGGATTGTTGGAATGAGCATTTTCAGGTTGTGAAAGATGTTTTGAGTCCTTTCTACCCACTCAAGCCAGCCTTTTTTTTTACATAGGATGAACTGTTAGATTGATCATTCTTCATTGATAGCACTGTGTAATTCAAAATCAATTTCTCTGACTTAAGTGAGCTCACAGAATTGGTATGGCATGGAAGTGGTAACTACTGTATGTCCTGGTACTGTCAAGTGCTGGTAGGTGTTCTGTATTCAGTAGAAAGTATATAAGGTTCAGTCATACTCCATGCCTTTCCCTCTTCTTCCCTGCCTGTTTTTGAGTGTGAATGCACTCATGCTGTAACCCTGCAAAACTTCTTCTAGTTTCAGGGCAAAAAAACTGTTAAGTTCCTCACAGGTGACCTTCTCCAAGACAGAGATTTTCTCTGTGCCATCCTGAATTCGAGACACAAACCTTTTCCAACCCAATTTGTTAACTTCTGAATTAGTTTAAAAAACAAAAGAAGAAAAAGAAGCCAACAAAAAAAAAACTCGCAGCCCACACTTGCTGCATAAATTCAGGCATGCAATTAATGTAATGTCTATTTCCTGAAAAAAATCTGTGTAATAAACTAGCACTTAATACAATCTACCTGGGTAAATAGATTTACTTTGTAAGCTATCAGACTGAAGATTATCTGATTTTAATAGTCTTTTTAAAATCAGCTCCGTTCATAGTGTCATTTATCTTAGGGGTTTCACATAAAACAAGCTTTCAAGCATGACTGAAGACATTTCTCCTGATCTCTTTGTCACATCTGTACAACTGAGAATGGCTTACAGAGATTTATTAAGTTTCTGAGACACAGCCCAGAATGATTGAAAGAATTTTTTGTTCACACTATAAGTAAAACCAGAAGATATTCCTTATAAGATTCTTTATGAGATTTTATTTTTGTGGAATTACATACCATCACTACAGCTATATTTCCTGTTAATTTTGTAAAGAAGAGTTGCTTCCATCCTGTGTCCTTCAATGATGAATTATCTAGAGAAAAACATATGCACAAATTTCTTGGATCAAGAAAGTTTTAGTAATATATCTGAAATTATTTGTGGTTTTAGATAATTATTATTGTTTTGGATCAGGCCTGTATAGCAAACAAATAATCTGCACATATAGTCCTTTCCTTTCAGGCCTGTCTTATAGATGTCAAAGCACACTTTCATGATACCTAAGGTTACCCAGCCTCCTTCTCTGACTGTTCATTGTGCTGATATACAGTAACAAACACTTGGTTTCTCTGTAGGCTTACTATCAATGCGGAGTGCCAGCTGCAGCTGCACAATTTTCCAATGGATGAGCACTCGTGTCCTCTGATATTCTCTAGCTGTAAGTACTGCTGTGACGGTTTATTGTTGTATATGACTAGTATCAGGGGCACAAGTTTAATTCTGATTTCTGTGAGGTTGTTCAAGCATTCCACAACAGGTATAGAAAGTTTAGGTTTGCTTAAATATTCAAGGGATTTTTGTTGTCCTCTCTAGCACTCTTGGTTGCTGGACTTATGCCATGAAGTTTTCTGTAGATTTACTCTGTTATTTTTGCCAGAACCAACTTTTTTAGTTGATACTATAGTTACACTTGCAGCAGGAACAGATATTCACAGCAGTCTGTGCTATGTTAATCTATACAACTATGTGACATGCAAATGAGAATAGAAATTGCATTTTTCTTGTAGCAGTGCACAGCTTGGAGTCCAGCGCTGAACATCTGAGTTCATAGCAAGTAGCCTGGTAATGCCTCTCTGTTCCATGAATGTAAAGTAATGGTGTAACTGATCTAAATCACATTTTCCTTTTATTGCTCAGCTTGCCCAGTAGTCCCAATGTGGTATTGTATGTGGTGGTGTTGGTATATTTAAAACCTACCTAAAAGGTAAAACCAATACATTGGTGAAATGGATGGAAAATGAAAGTTGGTTGAGTTAATCTTGAGGTCTGATATTACTGTGAGGAAAAGATGATGCAAATGTTTTACAAACATTTTTAAAGGTATCTCCACTACAGATTTTTCATTCGGTAAACTTGAAGACTCAGGAGCTGTGTTCTGCAAAAGTGAATGGGAAATGTATTGTTTTGTCTTTCTGTTTAGAAAACAACATTGTCTCCATCATCTCTTAAAAGTGGTAGAAGAGTTACAGTATTTAATGTCTTCATAATGTATATGCTGCTGCGATAGTAGGATATTGATTTTCACTTATGAACAGTATACAACGATCCTCAAGCAGAAATCGGATATGAATTTCAGCTGATCGAGAATGTATTCTTCTTTTTCCCCAGGAAAATGTTTTTAAAAAACCTACCAACGTAAACATTTCCCTTTCCCCCAAAACAGTGTCACTACAGTGCCTTTTCTATGATTTATATACATAAGTGAGCCTGGACAAAAGTACATAGTGAAGTGTTTAATTCAGATGTGTGGAATATGCGCATACTCAACTAGGAGACAGACACCTCCTGAATGAGCTTTCCTGCTAATGAACACTTTTCACTGAACTACACGCACCTCAGCTATCTTTAGTTGCTGCATAAAGCTGCTCTTACCTTGTGGCAACCTACTGCTGCTTTGTTGTGCTACTGGGAAAGGAGTGTGTGATCTTAAAAATTAAATCCCAGTCCAGGGATGCTAAATAAACCTACCCTATATATATAATAGGTTCTGTGCTAGCAATATCCAAAGAAGGTGAGCTCTAATAGAGAGGGAAGTTGCTTCAAATCTTGCATTCCCTGATAGCTAGGCAGTTGCTGAATGCAAGTGAATTATGCTCTGTATTTTTCATTTAAAGAGAGAGGTTATCAGTGTGAACTTTAGAAGGCTCTGCTCTGCGGCAAAGTTTCAAATACATATTAATTTGCAGAGTTTCCTCCTAGTTTAGATCTATTAGCTCAGAGCCCTTCCGCCCTTGAAAACGTAAATGCATTGCCATTATATACATACTACCCTCCATGGAGATGGAGATTACACAGGATCAAGCAGAAGTTTAACGTATATCAGTTTCTACGTGTGTTCTTTACAGTTTCTTGTCAGATGGGAAAACCCGTGGAGGAATATTAAAATAATGTTTTATTGTTTTGTCAACATTTTTGGTCATGTAGGTAACAAAAGTTTATTTCTTTAGATTCACACTGAATTGTGGGCTTTGCCTTGAACACTTTTAGCACTATTATTATCATAATACTAGGACATCTCCTGTGTGATTTGCTTATTTCACAATTCAGTTGTATTTTCAGTGTTGCGTACATTCATAGCAGTCTCCAGATACACGGTAGTCGGTGGGACTTATGAAGTGGATAACTGAGGGAATGTCTACATGATTTATTACTGCCTGCTATGACAAGTTTGAGGGAACACGCTGACTAGAGATTCTAAGATGGATGTCTTTGAATAAAATAAAAATGGTTGTAGAATTCACAGCACAGCACTGCTTCCCTCTGCATCCCTTTCATTTGTTCCCCTGGAAATCCTTACAGTTTCAACTCTAGGCAAGCACAAAAAAGCACGAATTTCAGATAATATTCCCTGCATCTCTACACACATATGAACAAGGTTAATATTTGAAATTTCTTACTTTTTATATAAATTTCCCTTGATATTTCAGAAATGTGAAATGAATCTCAAGTAATTTCTAGAGTATTTTCCTCTAGTGCTAACTAATTCACACCCTACACACCCTAACCTTGCTGTGCTCTGGGGAGTTATTTGTTAGGTTGTTGTTCCTTAGGTGGGATTACTGAGCTCTACTTGGTTCAGTTGCCAGGATGAATAAGGAGAAAACAGTGGTTTATAAAGAAAAGACACATGGCAGTGTGCTAATAGTCAGTTACTAAAACATGCCTACCCCTTCCTGTTGAAGATCTTTTTCAAGAGTGGCTCCTGGAGCTCTCTAGTCTCTTTCTTCATAAGAATTAGGAAGTATTGAGATAATTTGAAAGCTCTTTATTCTCTGGACAAGTTTTGTATGTGCTTCAGGTGACATGATGAGATGAATCATCTGGCATATTAGGGCATGTGGCAGATGTGTGTCTGTTGTTGCAGTCCTTACGTACATGTGCATACTGCACATGTGAAAAGTTGAGCCCAATGGCATAATGCAGGGCTGCTATACAACACAACTCTCCCACTCCGTGTACCAGATTGGTTTGATCAACCACATTTGGCAAGCAGGATTCCTTAATACAGAGATGCTACAACACTGGCATCAATGCCAATGAATGGTATTAATTTATGTTTCAATGTGAAGGAAGAATCAACACTGTGACTTGATCCCAGTGTAGCAATCTTTGACAGATTTTGCTCTATATGATCACATTTTCTTTGCATGGTTTTAAAGTACTGTATACTGCTGCACAAAAATATTCTTTGAGTGTGGTTCTTTATTTAGGATAATTTATCCTCCTGAGCCAAGGGATACTGCTCTGCTACTTTTGGTACTCAACTAGCTTATTAAAGTGTCTTGGTTATCTCTATCAACACTGGTTTGAGCATTGTGGAAATAACCTAATTTGAGATTCTGCCATAAAATTTAGTTTATTGAGGTAGTTAGGATTCACATGAACATCAGTATGGAAGAAGGGGTATTCTGTCTGAAGGATGAGGTCAGCACAAGAATAAATAAATAAGACACAGGTAGAAAAATGCAGGCTGGAAATGAGAAGTTAAGCACAATTAATTGTGGAACTCCTACCAAAGGACAGTGTAGGTGCTAAAATCTGGTAAGAATTCAAGAGTGTTTGGACAAGTAATTAGAAGAAAAATGCATTGGTAGCTATTAAGCATAGTGAGATGACTCTGTACTAATGGCTAATAATTTTTCTTTTTTTATTCTGAGGGAGTAAGAGTATTTTGGATGAAATACTAGGCAAAAGAAAAATAAAGAGTTGATTACAAAGAGCACCACCATTTATTTCTTCAGTGGCTCCTGGTTCCCTACAGCCTCCAGTGGCTGTATGGCTAAGCTACTTAAAGGAACTCTTTTTCATTACAGTTGCCATGTGATGGCTTTCCAGCTGGTCTACACTGGTGGGACTTTGTCAGCCACTGGTGGGACTGTTGAATGTTCTGGAGGGAGGACTAGGAACACTGCAGAATAATATGAGCGTGTTTGCACCCACACCTGCAGAACAGTTAATTTATTTGAGGTGTTCATTTTTCAGCCCAGAAACAAATCTTCACCTCCTCTCCCTATTCATGTGCTCAAGATTAACTTAAATGCATGACACTGCTTCAGGCAACAGTGTGTGACAGCCACACCAAAATGAAGCTGACAAACCCATTGCACCTTGTTTAGAGCATCTGGTCAACTAACATATTAATTACGCACAAGGAGCTTTATGGTGGAAATCTGTGCTAGCTACATACCTGAGGTCTGAAACAATCTGTAAGGCCGTGCTTCAGGCTCAACCAGGTGCAGTAATATTGAGCTGCAGTGCAAGATGCCAGAATAAAAATAATAAGACTGAATTGATTAATGGGTTTTCATTGCTTTATTTTTCTTGCTGCTGTTCTGATCAAATTGTAGGCACCATTGTTTATTTTAAAAAGAATCTTAGATTTAGGCAATAGACATGATGACATTTTTTTTGTAGCCAATTACTTATCTTTTCCCTGGTGAGAAGGTCTACAGTGTTCCGAGTTGCCCATTACTGGAAGGTTGCTGCAAGGCAGGAAAAGGTGGGCATGCCCAGAATGCCATTCCTACTGCAAACACTAAAATATACACACAGAGATTCAAGAAATGTTCAAGTGTTTTCAGTTCAGTTGAAAATAGAGGACAGCAAAGTTTCCAGCTATTGAGGGCCCAGTTTGCTCTTCTGTACTTTTAGCCTTCTTAATGTTTGAATATTTTTTTAAAGTGGTGTACAAAAGCACGTGAAGTATTGCAGAAAAAAGTAAGAAAATTTGAAATGTGTTTAAAAAAACCCACCCAAATCTAACAGAGTGCTTGAAAGAAACAGATCCTGTCTTTCTAAATATAAACTCAGTTCAATCAAATGTTACCCCTTTGAACATAAAAACTCTTATGGATATATAATCAGTACTTTGAGCCTTTTATCATTAATTTTCTAACAGAACTAGCTGTCATCACCAATTTTAATGTATTTCTCCTAGCCTAGAAAAGCAAATTCTGGTTTTATGGAATGATCTGTGCTTTGTTTCATTTCATGTAACATCAGCAGAATCATTAATAAAGTCAGAAGGCAGAATTTTGCTCCTGATGAAGAACAGGCCAGAAGGAACACAGCTTAATGTTCATATCTCAAGAAGAGTTTCACTAAAGATCCTGGGAAAGTATTGAAATGTGCAGAAAGAGCTTTAATCCACATCTGAACTTCCCATCTGTGCTCTCTGTAATGGAATGAACCACATCATAGGACACCAATTAAATTCTTGATTCAGGTTTTGTGGTGAGCACATTTTAGCTATTGTAGCTTTTTCCTCTTCTAGGAAGGTAGAAATTAAGGTACTGGAATGCATGCATCCTTCTCTTCAGAAGGCTCTCTTTTTCAGACAATAGTCCATATAGAGACACTTAAGTTTAAGCAAGGAGACTGGAAGTCCCAAACATCTCAAGTGCAGTCTAGCTTCTCTAAGCAACCAGTCTTATTTTTCTGAATTTCCTATTAGTAAGATTTAAAAAAAAAAATTGAAAACCCAGTATCAAACCCAATTTTAGAAACAGCAAAACTTACCTGTGAGCCATTTCTTTTGGCAAGAATATCTGTAGCTGACTAAGTTATGCTTATGGTGTCAGGAGAAAAAAAAAGAGAAAATGCTGAAGCAAGACAGGTGGCTGGTTTCATGTCTGACAGCTGCATGTATCAACAAAAGGCCCTGGAGTCTTTGCCGTGTGGCAATCATTGTTAGTTCCCATGATTTCATCACAGATCTCATGATATTTGGTGTTTACTTGAAGCCAAAATCACTTTAGGCATGTTATCATGTGCCAATGTGAGTTTTCCTTTTTTTTTTTTTTTTAACAAAAGTTTTGACAGTGTGACACAAATGCACTGCTTCTGAGAAGAAAACAACTTTCTCCTTCAAATGTAATATAACACCTATGATATATTACGTATTTATATTATTGTTATTTGCTTATATAGGTATGTGATGACTGATTTTTATGGAGAGGCTGGTCCATAACTTGTAAACTCCTGGCTGTCCTGAATTTGTAACTTCTGAGAAGCTCATCTCCGTGATATACAGAGCATCAGGAGACAGTCGCACTCCTTTGCATCACATTTTTTAGCATGAGTAGGAATGACTGGTTTTAGCACTCTGTAACAAGTGCATCACAGGACAATGTGGGGACACTCTGGAATAGAAATCTTTGTGCTCTCTCAGTTAGGGAGTCATAGCAATCCATTCTATAAATAAAGAATTGTCTGTAAGTAAGATAAAAGTGCCTCTTCATGGGTCTTTTATTTCAACATGAGAAAGCAGGCTGAATGACTTGCATGGTGCTGCTCTTACAGGCAACAGTCAGAGGTGGATCACTAGTCAGCAGTGCCCAAACTTCTAAAACTGCTGTGCATAGCTGACCCCTCTTTGGGTTATGGACTGGGTTTGATCTCTGGTGGTTATCTTGTTCCTTGAAGAAACTTCCTAAGGCACTTTCCAAGATGCATGCACCACTGTATGTGCACAGGTGTTACATCATATGCTTGTTCGGGATTTCTTTCTTTTAGATTGTTAGATTTTTACGAATGCTGGTATAGCTAGATATTTTCATTCCCTGTAGCATCCCTTGATGTAACTGAAATGTACATCACAAAATACAACATAAAAATACAAGTCAAGGTAACCCACTGCCAGGTGGAAAGCTGCAGCTGTTCCCTTCTCCTGCCCTTATTTGCACATTTCCAAAGGCAAGAGATGAGCTTGCTTGAACCCAGAAGGTTCAAGCTATTTAGGTCCTTGGAACAAAATGTGGCATATTTTTAAAGAAACAAAGAGCATATAGTTTTCTAATTACTTTAATTCTTGTAACAGGTAGATTAAAAAAATAAAAGATTGTATTATAGTCCTCCATGGCTACCTCAATGGCCACACTGAAAGTTACACTAATGCATCTCCCAACTGTGAGAACTGTGAGCTTGTCTTCACTGGTGTCTTACAAAAAATGAAGAATTGTTGCAAAATTGCTTCCAAGTGTAGAGAAACCATTTGGCACTTTGAGAACCAAGAAGTACTGAATAGGTGTCAGAACCAGAACACATACTAAGCAAAATCACTAAGGAGGAGAGAAAAGGAGAACAAGGTGAGACCAGAGTCACCAAGGTCAGCAAGGTAATCTGCAGTACGCCACTGAAGTTTGACAAAAGCAGTTACTATTGACTCTCAGATGTAACACGTCTTGGCTAGAGCTCAGTTGATGCTTGTTACTTTTGCTAGGCTCGACTGATGACTGATGAGGAGGCTGGAAGAAGCCTTCAAAGTTTTACTGGTAACAAACTCAAAAAACAGAATGGAAACATCAAGTCCTCAACTCACTAGCCTTGTCTTATCAGTTTTATTTACCTATAACACAACCTGGAAAAATGAAGAAGCCTGGAAACATGAAAAGTTATAATGAGAAAAGGCCCCTTCCTTTTCTTACTTCTGCAAAATTAAGAGAAAAACAAACAAAAAAAATATATACCTCTGGTGTTCACGGAGCTAAGAAAGGGAAGGAAGGAAGGCAGCTGTGCAGCTTTGAAAGTTGCTTTGTTAACAGTACTAGAGGATAAATCGGGGAGACGCCATGTGTATCTGCTCCATGAGAGGGAGGTGGCTGAGGTCTGCCTGGCTGCATCGCCTGCTATGAAGGGCGGGTCTCTCTCCTTAAAAGGTGATTAAACTTGTGTAGTAGGCATGCTATATGACAGATAATAAAACTTTAATCCTCTTTCATAGTTGGGTAGCATATGTCTGTCAAAAGAAAATACGTGGAGATTATGTCACTTGCTAACAGATAACTCCTCAGACAGAAAAACAAATGAATGATAAGATTTAGACAGGAGAAAGCAGAAACACAAATTGAGACATAAAATTTAACTTTAACTTAATTTTTAAATAAATATTTTTATATCCTCCCATATCATGTGCATTTTCAACTGATTCTTCTTTAAGAAACACTGAATTTTTGTATATCTAAATATTATTTCTGTGGAATTAAAATTAAGTTTTGATTTAATGTTTTGGTTAACCATGCATATTATAAAGTAATTTATTTTTTTCCCTGATTTTTTTTTCATAATGTGACTTCTGATAGTTTTACCACTAATCTGTTAAAGCTCAGAAATAGTTGACTTTTCCACAAAACCTTTCCATCAGTCATTAGAAAGAAAACATAGGGAAGCATGTAGATTGAACAAAAGGTACATGCTATTCTGGGGCAATTGGCCAAATCAGAGACCTTGTGCAGAAGACATTGAGGCTTCTTTCTAGCTCCTTCTACCTGAGTTTTTCTCCTAGGGAAATTAGGGCAGTACAGGGAGGGCTGATGTGTCATTTTGTTATGTCCTGATGGGAGGTAGGAGCATCTGGGAGCTCAGAAGTTCTCCCAGCTCCACCAGTTGTGATGTAACCTCACTCAGATTTCTTGTTTCACATTGTCTGTTGCTTTTGCTGCCACTTGCATTGGTATCTTTCGGTGAACACTGGTGAGCAAGGTTAGCTGCACCTGACTCTTCTGCTTGGCCAGCCTTGAGTGAATCGGTTTGGGGAATGTCCCAGATAATGCCCATTTTTTCGCTCTGACAGCCTGATTTGACAGCTGCGTTTCTTCCCTTTGGTAAATCACCACCAGTGAAAAACCATGAACTTCATTAAAACAAACCTGAGAATCAGGAAGTGGAATGAATTGGTCCTCCATTAATATCTTTCTGTTTTTATCCTTAGCAACACGGGTTAATAGAAAACCACATCATACTTGACACAGGCCTCTTACATAACAAAAAGATTAACAAAGCTCAAGGTATTCCATACTATGCCCCAGAATATATTAAAACCATCTAAATTCCTAGTTGAAACTGTTACTTGACCAGAACAGAAGAAAATCATATATATGAAAGGCTAATACAAAGTTAGTCCGTGATTTGTAGACAAATGTCTTAGAAAAGAAAATTCATCCTGATCTCATCGTCTTCTGCTCCAGTTTTGTCCTCAGTAAAAAACACAAGCAACATGAGTATAACAATAAACCTACCAAAAGAATCTCTGTTCTTCTCTCTCTCTCTCACAGGCATGCATCCTTCTGCACACACCCACTCACTTACAGACACACCTAGAAGAATGAGAAGGGACAAGAAAACAGATATGTGATAATTCTCAATTTTTTCATTACTGGTGCTCAGCTACTAAGGCAACAAGGAATATGCAAGAAGCTGCATAAAATTAAACAGGATGAAGCAAAAAGAAGAACAAATCCTGCTGTGAATCCTCTGAAATGTGCAAACTAACTGTCCTTTAACTTATCTTAATGGAATATATGTCAAATATTTAGTTATGACCTTGAGGCACTCTGATGCTGCTATGCTTATACGTCTTCCCTTTATCTACATTAACCAATTTGACATTTGGATGCACATTTCCCATAATTGTGCTTTAAAAAAATCTGTTAATATTAAAATCTTCTTGGGTTGCTATGGCATACTCTGCGTATCTCATGCCATTTGAATTGATGAAGGCTGAATGTGAGAGCTGATGAAGAATTTTCAAGAAAAACTTTTTGTTTGTTCGTTTGAAAAAGGGTTATTTCTGTGAAATATAAACTTTTCTTTTTCAGAAATATACATTTTAACTTGGTGAAAGATTTTAGGAATTTTTGGTCCTCAACAGAAAGGGCTATCTGCCCTATAACATCCTGAGGCACTTGAATCATGACTATGTACTGCTTAGTTTCAAATCTTGTTTTAAAAGAACAATGGAGAGATTCTCAATATAATTTTTCATTTTGCCTGTAAGTAGTTTGATCACACGCTGGATATTTTACAGTTTTTGAATATTTTCTGACTGATTTTCTCACTGCAGAAGGTGAAGTCAATATGCTTATTGTATTTCAAAATACAGCACCTAAGGGAAAAATAGTAGCTATTTTGCACTTACAGTACTTGCTATGCATTTACCTGAAAGAGTGAAAATATCACCTCATTTAGGAAAAAAAAGATGGTAACCATTTAGAGCAGTCAGTGTTGTCCACATTTCAATTCTGGAAGGTCAGTTGCTCTTTTCGAGTTAAAAGGAAAAAAAAAAAGTAGCAAGAGGTGCATGTTTGTACCTTACAGGTATTTTCTTCCTGTATTGATTGACTTCAAATGAAGCTACTAGACCAAATGAGCATAGAGAAGTTTGTCTGCAAGTGCTGACTTTCAACCGAAGGGAACTTTGAGATCTGAATGGTGTATTTGTTCACAGCACTTGTCTGAAAATTGACATTTCAATATGACAGCATTGCTTGCCTCTGGCAGCCAGAGAAGGCAACCACAAACTCTTGGATAAATGTCTCTTATGATTAAAAGGAAAGAGATATTCAAGTATATCTTAACACGGTATTTCCTAACATGGTATTTCCTTTCTTTCTTTTTATCCCCAGTACCTTTCCCCAAAGTCCATACTTGAAATCTTGAAAGCTTTTCTTCTCTAACTAACACAAGATTGCAGAGAGGAAGATAAAAGGCTGTTCCCAGCAACTTGCATACCTCAGAGTTATTTGGGAGATTTGTACTGTAAGTTTCTATTGATTTATGTGCAAAATATAGTAGCATTTCTTATGTGAAGGCTTAGCAGAATTGGCAGCCAAAAATCCTGGTCTGTGGTACCATCAGATTTCAAAAGTTAAGCAAGCTGAGACAGGCTACTCCTTGTATGGGAGATTCAACAGGAAAAGGTGTTTCGGCAATTCCAGAATGACAGTCTCATTTTTATTTATAGTTGTGTTCACTGTGATTCATTATAGCTACCAAAGTGTGTCTTCCTGCTAATATCTTACATAACTGTATGTACCAAAGCAAAACGCATTAATGGCCAGTGCATGGTAGTGTTTTTTAATGTGTAGACAGTGAAGTGTATGGTGGAGTAATATGTCAAGGGTCATTATTTGAAGCAGAGGAGGTTCTGACTTGACAGAAAGAAAAGAAAAATCACCAAGGACAGTCAAGCATTGGAGCAGGTGTAAAGTCCCTGTCCTTGGAGATTTTCAAGATGTAACAGGATAAAGCCCTGAGATACCTGGTCTGAATTTAGTATCAACCCTACTTTGAGCAGAAGGTTAAACTAGAGACATCCTGAAGCCCCTTCCAACCTGACTGACTCTATCATAACATCTTCGTCATATTCAAAACAAGATTTATGTTAAAATATTCAGTATTCCTTAGAAAGCAATTTGCTCATGTTCAGAGATAAATATCTGTGTTTGTGAAAGCCATCTTTCCCTGACAGCTTTTTAAGAGAATAAATTTTGAGCGTTAGCTTTCTCAAGGACCTCCCAAAAAGGTGAAGGGGGGAAGAATTGAAAATTGTTGCAGCTTCCTTTTCACAGTTTATTTTTCTGAATGACTGAGTATATGTCCTATTAGAAATGGTGATGCTTTTTCTGTATTTTTTCTTGTACAGTGGTTGTTACCACCAGCGATCAATGTTTTATTATTTGCAAACAAGATAAACTTTTGTTGGTCAAGACCTGGGATTCTTCCAAAGACTAATACAGTCAGGCAATATGTTCAAAAGACAAGCAGGATATAGAATTGATCCTTTTATTTCCCTAGAGCTCTCCCCACTCTGTGCAGAATCAAGGAATTGATTTTCAGGTCCCTGGCATACTGCTGTGATAGCTCATTCTTCCACTCGTTTGCTATCAGCATTCAAACCACAACTGTACCCAAGGACTGTGACACTGACTCCAGCAGATCCTTGCACTCTGCTCAAATTAGACCCTACGTCTGGTTCTTGTCACAGGTCAGGCACATGAGATCTGTTTGCCCTCTTCTCTGACACCTGCTCAGTCCTCACAGAATCACCTCCTACCTTTCACAACTTTTTTTCAGAAATCTCCAGGTATCTCTATCTTCTACAAGCCTTTACTTTTATACTTCCTTCCCCCCTCCTTTTTTTTTCCCTTTTTTCCTTCTTTCCTTTCCCCCTCTGTTTCCCTTTCCTCCATTAGAGGAAAATGGATAGTCATGTCTGTGTTTCAAAAGACATCAAAAAAATTGATAAGCTAAAACCCACAAAGGAATAGAAAACCCAAGAACTATGACAGAATTTCAGGATAAGATACTCACAGTGACAAGAAGCTTGGAATTAGGAAGCAGAGAGAACATGAAGAGCTAGTATAGGATGTAGACCAAGTCCAAAAAAAAACCAAACCCAACAGAGAAAGAAGATGTGTCATTATATTACTGTTCAGGACTCAAGCATAAGAAGACATAAAACAGTGCCATATACATACCTATCACACAACTGATACAGTTTTTGTGAATTTATTTTTCTAAATTCTATTTCATATGCAACAGTTAAAATGCAAACAAATGGAATAGCTTTTGCAGTTCACTAAAAAAAACTCAGTACTTATCCTTCCAGTAATTTTCTTATAATATACTTTTGAATTTTTTTTTTCACTTTAATCAAAACGTGGAGCAGAAGGGCTGAAATACTGTAAAAAAAATTCTCATAGTATTCCTCTGATAAAGAAAAGGCAGGACATAGCAGAAACTTCTCACTGGAGATTTTACCTCTCTGGAATTTCTGGACAACTGTAATACTGAGTATGAGACTGAAATATTGTTCAGACAGATGTACACACTTCTCAGTGATGGTCAGAGTAAAATCTTTTGAAGTTCTGTAAACTCATCATACAAACACTATTGTGAACAGCTGACTGCAATTCCAAATCTGCTACATCATTTTCATCTTAACAGTTTAAAAACATTATCCATCGCAGGCTTAAAATGCTTTTGAAACCATAGGAAAACTAATGCCTATAATAGTCAGAAAGTTCATAACAACTCTTAGATTTAAAGAAACAAGTTTTAGATATCTCTCAAGGAATTTTTGAATGTTCTTTGAAATAGTATTTAATTTCTTCTCACCTCTCCACTCAGGTGTATAGATTACTACTTTTCATACTATATAAGGCCTTGAGAAACTGAAGAGGCCTTCATTAACTGACCTAAAGCACTTATGTATGCTACTAAAATGTCAGTATTTTCAAGGTCTTCTTATTAAGCCATTCTGTGTATAGAATATGACTTTCCTGTCCAGCTTTGGAGGATTTTAAGATGTTTAATATCAAACTTATAGAAATTTTATACCTAGCAAAATATTAAAATAGCAAAAAATTAGCTTATACTATCCCAGTATTAGGGTTTGCATAGGGTATACCACAATCATATCTCTAGAATAGCAGCATATGAAGTAAATATTGCTGATCTCTCTCAATCGAGGGAGAAACAATGGAAGTTGTTTTTCACAATTTATTATCTTTAATTTTTCATTAATATGTCAGTTTAAAGAGAGTTTTGCTTTGTTTTGTTTTTAATGTAAAGTCAGAAATTGAACAATTGGAGTGATTTTCCTTGTATAACTGATAAACTTTTCAGTAGATTTCAACCTGGGAGCCCCCAACATAAGAAAGACGTGGACCAGTTGGAAAGAGTCTAGAGGAGGGCCACAAAGATGATCAGAGGGCATGAGCACCTTGCCTGTAAGGACAGGGTGAGAGAGTTGGGGCTGTTCAGCCTGGAGAAGAGGAGGCTCTGGGGAGACCTTATAGTGATATTCCAGAGCTTAAAGGGGGCCTACAGGAAAGATGGGGAAAAACTTTTCAGTAGGGCCTGTTGCAATAGGATGACAAGTAATGGTTTCAAAATAGAGGGAGGTAGATTCACATTAGATATTAGGAAAAAAAATTTTACAACGAGGGTGGTGGAACACTGGAACAGGTTGCTCAGAGAGGTGGTGGATGCCCCATCCCAGGAAACATTCAAGGCAAGATTGGACGGGGCTCTGAGCAACCCGATCTAGTTGAAGATGTCCCTGTTCCTTGCAGGGTTGTTGGACTAGATGACCTTTAGAAATCCCTTCCAACCCAAACTATTGTATGATTCTATGATTCTATGATTCTATGATTCTATGATTCTATGATTTTATGATTCTATGATTCTATGATTCTATGATTCTATGATTCTATGATTCTATGAATGAATGGGAAACCTCCAATGGAGCTCAAGTGCAAAAAGAAAGTACACAAAAGGTGGAAGTAGGAAGAAGCTATCTGAGTGGAGTATAGAGACATTGCTGAAGCGTGTAGAAATAGTTCGGAAAGCCAAAGAACAACTAGAATTGAAACTAGCAAATTATACAATAGCAATAGTTGCTACGAGTGCATTGGCAGCAAAAGGAAGGATAAGGCAAATATGGGCCTGCTACTCAACAGGGCAGCATTCCTAGTAACAAAGCATGTGGAAAAGTTGAGGCGCTTAATGCCTTTTTTTCTTACTTTTTTACTGATAAGAACAGTTCCCATGTCCCCAAGCCTATTGGCAGGTTCTGTGAAGTAAACTGTGAAAGATAGAACTAGGAAGCATCTACACCAGTTGAATATATACAAATCCATGGGACCAATGTCATTGCAAAGATACTTTCTATCAATTTTGAGAGATCATGGTAATTGAGATAGATTACTGATGACTGTAAAAATGCAACATCACACTTGTTTTCAAGAAGGAGGATCCAGGTAAGTACAGGCCACTCAGCATAACCTCAGTCATAGAATCACAGAATCGTAGAATAGTTAGGGTTGGAAGGGACTTTTAAAGGTCATCTAGTCCAACCCCTCTGCAAGGAGCAGGGACATCTCCAACCAGATCAGATTGCTCAGAGCCCCGTCCAACCTGGCCTTGAATGTTTCCTGGGATGGGGCATCCACCACCTCTCTGGGCAACCTGTTCCGGTGTTCCACCACCCTCATTGTAAAAAATATTTTCCTTATACCCAGTTTGAATCTGCCTCAAATGCTCCTTGAAGAAATCTCCAAGCAGAGGAGGGACAAAAAGTTAATTGGAAGCATCGAGCATGGATTTAGCGTGGGCATTTCATGCCTGACCAAACTGATTGCCTTCTGTGATGAGATGATTGCCTTTGTGGTAAGGTCAGAATAGCGGATGTTGCATTGATCTTTGACATAGTCTCCTGTTATATCCTTGTGGACTAATTAATGATATGGACTGGATAAATGGATTGCAAATTGTGTGGAAAATTGCCTGTGCTGTTGACTCACAGGATCCATGGTACAAAATCTATCAATGGCAAGTTACTAGTGGTCTCCCTCAGAGATCAATAGTGTTTAATATCGTTATTAATGATCTGGATGATGAGACAGCATGACCTCTCAGCAAGCTTGAGGATGATACCAAATTTAAGGAGGGGGGAGGCCAAGGCTCCCACAAAAAGGGACCTTATACTAGCTGGCAAAACTGGATAACAGGAACCTTAAAAGAAGTTTACTACAGAGAAATGCAAATTTCTGTGTCTGGGGTGGAATAGTCCCATGTTTTACTGCCTAGAAAGTAGCCTTGTAAAAAAAGGACCCAGCTGTCCTGGGTGACTTTCTCTAGTTCAGGAAAGCTCAGTAAAAGTCTTAATGTGTTGGTGGGAAAACTGAGATGAAATAATTTGAAAAAAATATTACGAAGTGGGAAAAAAAGCCATAAATATCAGAATTTTTTTAAGAAAGCATGTATTAGCAAACTAAAATCAAGCAAAGTTATTTTGAGTGTCAGCATCTGAATGAAATACTGGACAAGTAAGACCAGTGAAACAAAAAGGGATAGGAAATGTAATAATTTTTTTTGGAAGTGGCAAAAGTAAGTGTAATCTTGGTATCTAGGTTAAGTTCATTTGCAAATCAAATACTCCCCATGAAGGTACACAGTATTGAAAAGAAGATTTGAAAACTAGAAATTGCTTTTTTATTTCATTTTGGCTAGCTTGAATAACGTACATCAAAACCTTACATCAACTATTATTTTTATGGTCTGTATTGAAATTAGATTCCCTATATCTATTCAACAAATTCAGTCAGCTATTCAGTCTTCATCAGTTGTGTTATTCTCCACCTCATACAACAGAGTAAAGGAGGGAATTGGGAAAGAAAATTTTCAAAATTTATTCTGTTATTTCCATATTAAAAATATTCTGCAGTTTTTTTCACAAACTCAATAATGATAGTATTGAAAGAGAAATTGAGAAAAATACCTGATGGTTAGCAAATACAATAGAGAATATCAAGATTCACAGAAGTCTTTGCTTCAAGTTTAAAGAGGATTCTGCATAATACATTTTTCCTCTTTACTGAAAAGAGCATTTTATAACAGTGTACAACTCAGATAATTGTTGACAAGGCAAAAATAACAGGACTTTCGGGGAAAAAAAAAAAAAAAAGAGAAACTTGCAGAAAAATTGATGACCCTGAAAATCTCTGGTGGAATTTTTTTCCCAGTTCTGGCCCCAGAAAATGTAGACTCTCCCTCAAGATCTCATGATTGTGCTCTCGTTAAGAACACAGCAACACCTATTTTTCCCTCTTTCTCATTTTCCTGGATGTTTCTGGCTATGCCACCTCTGCACTGTTTCCCTATGGACTCAATGCTTGTCAGAGGTGAAACATTCTACCTACCAAATAAAAATCAGCATAGCAAGCAAATTTGGGATATAGGACCATCAGTCTCCATAGTAATTGCCACCTGTTACCATGGAGGAAGCACCGTCTGCCTTTGCATTCTGAACATGGGGCTTTTCTGTGATGAGGCGGGCGTCAGAGAATTGGTGCTGTCTATGCGTACATTAAATATAGGCTTACAGTACTCTACAGCTGCTACTTGTCTTCTCTATAATGAACTTCTTGGATAACTTGTGTAGGTTTTGCTCTAGGGTATAGTTATTTTTCACTCTGGTTTTTTTTGTTGGTGATGGTGGTTTGATTTTTTTTTTTCCTGGAGCATCTACCACAGCAGTCTGTGTGCCTGAGCTAATTTTAGAAAGAGAACTTACAGACTCCTTCATGATTCTGTCAGTGCTTCTGATTTTTCTGATGTCAAATAACATTGAAGGTTACTTCATCTTCTCTAAGGCAAAAGTCAACATTGCAAGAAGCAGCTGGCCAGGTTGTACTAATCACTCAAACACCATATTTGCCAGATATAATCCTTGTACTTCTGGCATATATCAGTGCTCAATATCAGTTTCTATCTGTTGTCTCCTGTATTGAGTGGCAGAAAAAATACTTTTATCTACTGAATGTGTTTTCTGTATCTCAAATTCAACTAAGAATCATGAGTGAGAACTGATAAGAAAAGCAATAGTTCTTCTTGGCAGATACATACTTCTTATTTGTATAGTATTCTTCTGAATAGCAAGTAGAGGCAAACCCCTTTTCAAAACACAGACCAGAGGACAAAAAAATAGAACAAAAATAGTGTATGCATGTTCAGGGAGAAAAGAATATCTTCTGTCCCCACGTTAGAGGAAGTACTGACTGGCATCTATTACTTCACCTAACTTCTAGGCAACATTTTTCTCATTGTGTTCCATCCTGAGGAGACCTTCAGCCTTCAGCCATGGGATCCATGAAGTCAGAGATTCTTCAACCACGTTGTTCCTCTTTCAAGTCACTGTTGCCTGGCTAGTACAGTTTCTCTTTCTGCCTTCAAGACTTGTCAGAAGTTGTGTAGGGGCAAGATATTAACTTAGCAAACGCACACCTGGAATGCCACTTGTGTTGTAGAATTCCTTACTTCATTTCCATTTTTCCATGAGTGTCTTCTATGCATTCCATTATTTAAAACTAAATACAAAATGAATATATAGCAAGTTAAAAAAAAAAAAATCTATGTCAATTCCTTTCACAGTTATAAGGAAGCATAATCTGGACAAATGCCATTGACCTAATCTTGAATAAGAGTGTTTCAACTATCTTTCAAATCTTAGAGTCAACTTAGCCCATGATAAAACGAATGGCTGCTCTGAAGAGTGCTTACTATAAGTCCTCAAGCAACCTTTTTATGAACTGAACATATTGGCCTGATCTTTACAAGGACCCATTGTGGCTACACTCTTCTTAATACAGAAACCAGTTTTCTGCAATATTTTCAACCCACGGGTATCTATGGATTCCAAACCAGCATGTACTACACACAGACCAATCACAATTCATTGCATTGAGTAGAGGTGTAGAAGAAAAACCTACTTTGATCACAGAGTCATAGAATCACAGGATCACAGAATGGCTGAGGCTGGAAGGGAAACATGAAGGTCATCTGGTCCAACCCCTTGGCTCAAGCAGGGCCGCTTAGCGGTTTGTCTATCTGATGTGTCAGTTTGCGACTTTCACACTCATTGTCTATGCAAACTGTCAAAGTACTATTCTATATCCAATGCTTTTTAGTATCAATTGCATAGTTGTCAGGAAGTTAATCTTATCTCTAACTATCAAGCATATGTGAGATGATTCTGACTGCTTCCTTCCTGGGCTGAGAGAAAAAGCTATGTGCAGAAACCTCCATTTTCTCCTGACAGGTGCAGCTTGTCAGCCGTATAGGTGATTAGTAACAGAAATCTATGCTTTCCGTTCTTCTTCATAGGTACAGAACTTAATTGCTTAAAATATAGCTATTGTTTCTATACATTATATATTGCCTTAAAATATGTACTGATTTTCTAATTTGCACCTTTTTTTGGTGAGTCTTAACGTCCTTAATGTTGTTAAGACTAGGAAAGAATCCACATCTCCTCTTCACTAATAATGTTGTTTTTCCTTTCTTTGCACTTCTGTCACTTTGGACAATGAAAATAACCTCCTCAGTTTTCAATTCTGTTTACATTTGCTTCTTCTCTCCATTTGTCATGAACTATGACAATGAAACTACACTTTGCAAATAGAGAATTATAGAGAAATTCTGTCCTAAAATGCTTGACCATGGGAACTTCCAGAAAAATTTTCAGGACTTTGTAAACAATGTGATTTTCTTGTTGGTTTATAGGGGTTTTTGTTTTGGTTTGGTGGGGTTTTTTGTCAAATCTTATTTTAGTAAACTCAACATTTTGATCTAATTAAAAAAAAAAATAGATGTCTCATAATAAACATTTTATTTAGTTTAATGACAAGGAGTAATTGAAGCACTTGAGTAGTAGAGCTTACTTCATGTTATTTTACGTCAACCATAAGCTGTGGCTTAACCTAACCTTGGAGAATACTATGTCCTTGTCTGATGTAGAGGTGTTGCTCTTAGAAGAGCAACTTCCCCCCACCATACATGCACGAGCAAGCGTCAAAGAGGTAGCAGTCGTTCTTCAGGGAGCTATAAGAAGGAGTGAAAAATAATGCCTGTGTGTCTATATGTAGCAGTGATCTGGTGATAACCAGCCGTGACTAACAGGGACAACAGCTCAAGTCTCATAAACCTTACTCTGTGGTAGTTTGTGGATGAAGAAACTGAAGTAAGGCAGTCTTTGATCAGGCTATGTCAGGAAACTGGCTTTGAATTTAGGTTACTAATAGAAAATACTTTCCCAGTAAATCAGTATTTTTTTATTTTAAAAGCTTTGTGTTGATTCCATTAGAGGTGTTTGAACAGTATTCAACTGTGTATTAATTAAACTGTGTCAAAAGACTTCTGGCTTTTCTATTAAAATTAGACAAGGATTTCAATTACATGGAATCCATTACATTACATACTTAGGCATTAGCTAGTTAATCTAAGCCTTAAATGGCATGGTCCAGAAGGACAGTGAGGATGGGATAACTATATAAAACTAGGTGAAATCTAATCTAAACAAGTCAGTTTACTCTATCTGTTTCCAGAGGGCAGCTAATCCAAGAAGTAGGATAAACTGCTTTAGGGTTGAAGTTAGGTATTTTGTTGTTTGTTTTTTTTTTTTAAACTGTGTATGGAAAATGTATTTTTAAAATATTCTAGTGGGCAAAGGATGTTCTCTAACCATATAATGTCATCTTACTCAGCACTAATCTATTCAGATTTCAAGATGGAGGCAATTGGCAAACCCTTTGTCTTACTGTGTTCTAATTCAGAGAGAATTCATCAGGTAGTGAACATGATTCTACGTAATGTAGTGAAAATTATATACTGATATGAAAAATAATTCACAGTGTCATCAGAGTTCTTTGCTTATTCTTTGAACTCTACCTTTTACAGATTTAGTAACTTAAATAATAGGGTGGTTTTTAGATATTTTTAACCTTCTCTTGATCTCTCACTGCAATATCCTCCCTTACCATCAGTGAGACAACAGATTTTCTATATTCTGCATTCATAGAGGGACTGGAGAAATCCTGACCTTTATCAGCAACAGGAAGAAACCTCAGGAGCAAGCATGGCTGTTAAACTTTTGTTCTACTTAGCTTGACAGTTGAATTTTCTGGAGTGGACGGGGATTTTTTTTTTTTTTTTTGTCTTCCACATCTAACCTGTACCTACATACTTCAGACTGGGAACTTCACTTTTTGCCTGAGCAAGCTGCATACTTTTTCATGTGTGACAGTATACTGGATGACCCCGGCTGCATTCAAGACAGAGACCAGGCAGATTTGCAGCGTAGAAAAAGAATGGAAAGGGATTTGAAGCTCTGTTCTGCCCTTGGTCCCGTGTCACTGGACATTTTGTGTTGCGCTGCTGAAACAGTCTGAGTAAGGTCAAACTTTGCCAGGCACAGGTCCACCTTCTTCTTTAAAAGGTTATTTCAATACATCAACATGTGGATTTTAATAACCGAGGAGATAAGGGAAAAGAAGTCCTGCTACAAATTAAAATACTGACAGCCTGTTCCTATTTAGACATTTGTCAAGGGGCTTTTTTTTGCCTGTGGCTCTCAGTTTGATATCATCTCTGAATAGCACAGTGTTAAAAGGCTTTTTTTGTTAATAAAGCACATGAACTGGAAGATTGAAATCTGTCTGATTTAGGACTTTACAGTAAAAATCCAAACTTAGAGGCAAATTAAAATTATGTTGGCCACACTTCAAGCAAATTTTTATTATCTGAATCTTGTGATTATTTTTTCCTTTTGTTAGTGTTTAATTTTCATATTATCCTGATTTGACTATTTGTAATTTCAGATTAGGAGTAGAAAAAACCTCATTTAAGTGTTTGTGATTGGAGTTTACAATTTGCAGGGAAAAAAAAAAAAAAAAAAGGTGTGTGTGTGTGAAATAAGCCTTTTGTGAGCTCTCTTTTGGGACATGTTCTGTTTTCCAAACTCTGTCAGATAGTAACATTTTAACACTTTTCCCCAGTATGTACCTGGCCATATTTTCTAAAACCTTCTCTTCTGGGGCTGCTTCCTACTTTCCATTTCATTAAAAAAAAAATAAAAATCCTCCAGATTGTTGCTAGTGTTGTTATTGTTATTTGCAAGGCGTGTATTTTCTAATGATGCTGTCCCTCTAGCTCCATTTTGCTCAGCTTGTGCCCTGTATGTGAGAACAGTGATGTCTTCGTGTTCTCAAGTCAGGCACAATTCATGGCAGATGTCACAGTGACAGTGATTTCTCAAATGACCCACATAGGTAAAAAAGTTTCCCAATAACATATAAACAAAATAATGACATTATATCTTCTTATGTTATTCTGAGCATGGATACCCACAGTGTCTTGCTGTGCCTTAACTATACTTAAATGTTTACATCTCTTTTGATGATTTCACTATTAATGGCAATATCTCTATGTTTTGAACAGAGAGAGATTTTTTTCCAAACCCAACTCACATCTAGAATTTTTAAAATAAAAACAATTAGTTGAGCCAGTAGTTAGAATGGATTATCAGGATATTCCCTGGTTGGCCTAGGGAAAGTTGGAGTTTTTGATAGAGAGGAGAAAACTGAAGGTATGATCTCTGTCAAGTTGAAAAGCGTATGCAGGGAACACTGAAAAAATAACAGATCTTCTTCAGGATTTGCTCATCAGAGCATTTTAGCACTCGAATCTGCCAGCACTAAAGCCAGTACTTATTGTAACTCTCAGAGGTACTTGGAGTCGAATAAGTTTCTGGAAGTGCCTCTGCTATATGAGGAAATTTATGGAAAGTTGCTTACCTGATTGCTTGTATCAGAGGTACTCCACAAACTGGAGAATGAACTCCAGAGCAGCTTCAGCTAGACTGGCACATACGCAAGATTTCTGAGCTAAGAAAATGACCTGTTGTTCTATGCTCATGAAAATTGAGAGACCAGGAATTCCTTTCCGCTTTTTTTTTCCTGACTCCTGCATTATCATAATAGTCCACTGATTGTTCCTTTCTGCTTTGTCTCTACATCTCTAGACTATGGATGCACCTTCCTAACTCCTCCTTACTTCCCACCACAAAGCTTACTTACATAGACAGTGTGCAATATCTGCTGTACTAGTTGCACAAATGAAGACTTCAGCTGGAAACAAGAAGCAAAGATTTATATTGTTTCCATCTAATATGGATAGAAAGAGCCATTAAAGGTTATTTTTTAGTCTAATTTTAATTCTGAAACTTTCAAATAACTATTTTTAAGTTCTTTGCAATGATCGCTTTCTTTTTACAATGGCCTCTATACTTATTATTAAACTAGTTACACTGATATAAGTGCCCATAGCTATTTTTCTTTCTAAGGCAGAGCCACATAGAGATAAATAATGGATAGACTGATTGTTTCAAATCACAAGTGTGAGGGAACAATTACATGTCTGTTAAAATGCTGTAGCAATCCTTTAATTAAATTATATTTTCTTTCCTGTCGTTCAGTGCTACATTGAGTGTTTTATATTGTATCTAACCATTGGGTAATATCTGGAGAGAAAGGAGAGAGTGAAAGTAGATATGCCCATTGGCTTCCTGAATTAAAGATAATTTGACTAGTTGTTTTGGTTTTATTTAGTGAGGGGGGCCTAAGGTGGTAGCTTCTGTAGGAAACTGCTAGAAGTCGCTCCCCTTTGTTCAGTGGACTTGGACAGGCCTAGGGCGGACCCGCTGCTGGCCAAGGCTGAGCCAATTGGTAGCAGAATGTTCCCTGATAACGCCTCTGCGATAACGTATTTAAGAAGGGGAAAACAGAAAAAAAAAAACCAAAATAGAAGAGAAGATGTGAGGAAGCTGAGCGGCGGCAGACATGCAGAGGGGGAGGCGCAGGCCTCATGGGCCTTGCAGGCCTCACCCTGTGGCCTCTTGCCAGGCGGCCGACTGGGCCCAACTCAGCCTGGCCTGGCTACAAGAGGTGGAGAGGAGATGAGATGGATGATGTGAAGAGATCCTGAGAGGCTTCTGCCAGCCTGTTGTGAAGAACTTTTCTTGTGAGAGAAACATCTGTAGACACAAGGTCAGTGAAGAAGGAGGGGGAGGAGTAAAGCAGCTCCTGGCCAAGATTCCCCTGCAGCCTGTGGTGATGACCATGGTGGAGCAGGTTGTCCCCCTGCAGCCCATGGAGGCGCATGGAGGAGCAGAGATCCACTTGGAGCCCGTGAAGGACCCCGCACCAGGGGAGGTGGATGCCTGAATGTGGCTGTGGCCTGTGGAGGGCCTGCTGGGGCAGCCGTTCTGGAGAGACTGCACTCCGTGGAAGAGATGACCCATGCCGGAGCAGTTTAATGAAGGACTGTGGCATAAGGGTGGGACCCCACACTGGAGCAGGGGAGGGATGTGAGAAGTTCTTCCCCCAGCTATGAAGCAGCACCATAAAACAACACATGATGAACTGACCACTACCCCCATTCCCTCTTCCCCCCTGTGCCACTTGGGGAGGGGAAGGTAGTAGAGATAATGTTAAGCTCGGGAAGAGGGAGGGTGGGAGGAGGTTATCTTGTTCCCTGTCTCACTCTCCTGCTAGTTTTAGTAATAAACGAATAGTTTTCCCCAAGTCGAGTCTGTTTTGCCTGACGGTAACTTTAAGGATTTCTCCCTGTCCTTATCTCAAACCTTGAGCTGTTTTTTCTTATATTATCTCTCCCTATTCTCTCAGAGGGTGGGGGGAGTGAGAGAGAGACTGCATAGTCTGGTCCAATCGGGGCTGAACTACGACACTAGTTTAAGGCACAATGATGTTTTCACTATAAATTGAATGTATGACAAGTCAGAAATAGTTTATTTCTAAGTTAAAGAACAAACGAGTACAGAATACTTTTCACTGCTTTGGAGGAATGAATTGGAGAATGTAATCTGAGGTAGAATGAAGAAAATCCCACTGCACAGTAGATCGTAGTGTGTGTGGTGCAATGAAAACACAAGCTGTATGTACCTGAGAAACATAAAGCATGTTCAGCAGTACCTTGGGCATCGTGTCACGAGTATTATCACTAATAATAGAAAGTTGTCTACTCTGGATATAAACAAACCCTTCCTCTTTTCATATAAGACTATATCTCAAATAAGAGTATATCTCTTATTTATTTACTGTCATCCCAGCATCCACTAACACATTAATTGTTACTAGGGCATTTTATGACCCTGATTAGACTGCACGGTGATAATGAGCAGGAGGAATCACCGCATGGTTGAGTCTGTAATGCACCTCTGAGGATCATCCAGTCTTACCCTGTGCTCAGAGCAAGGTCAGATACAGCAGGTTGCTCAAGGCTGTGTCCAGTTGTGTCTTGAATATCTCTACAAATTGAGACTCCACAGTGTCTCTGGACAAGCTGTTTCACAGTTTGACCGTGGCCAGGGTGAAAAAAAATAAGTTTTCTTATGTTGCAGTGGAATTTCTTGTTTTTCAGTTTGTGCCTGTTGCTTCTCGTCTGCTCATTGGCTGTAGCCCCTATCCATTCCATTGTCTGATATACCTATGTCTCAATGACAGAAGCAGAGGAAACAGGAGGATTTCTGTGTTGCCTTTGGGCCAACTGAAGTTGCCAACAATGCCAAGAATGACTCCTCTGTAATTTTGGATACCTGTCATTACAATGGCATCCATTGCACAGATGCAGGAGGGTCCAGGAGGACGTCTCTGAACACCCAATGTACCCCCAGAGTGCCTCTGTTATAAAGAAGTCCTCTGATTATGCTTGGGACTAATACACTTTTGTAGCTACACAAGTAACGTAAAAATAGTTACTGCCATTCAGCATCTCACCAGTGCATTAAGAAAGTGAGAAGGAAGGAGGCACGTTGCAGCAAATCCTTCTCCTAGATCATGTACTGTCTGTCATTTTATGGTACACAGGTGACTCAGACCACTCTTCCCTGTAACTTGTGCTTAATTCGTTGTTCCTATTTGGATTTGCTTGAAACAAAGACAGAACTTGGCAAAAAGGGAAAGTAGAATAAGTTCAATGTTCAGTGAAATTATTTGCTTCCCTCGTTAAGCATCTCCTCTGAGTTGTAGGTTAACAAGAGTAGATGTTTAAAAATACTGCTTTTCCGTGTCTCAAATTAGAGAAGAAGAATGTACCACTTGGTTAGAACAAGTCTTCAATATCAATATCTATTAAGGTATGCCTTGCACAGTAGAGAGCAACTAATTCTGTTAAGGAGTACTACAGGTCCTAGCAGAGGAAGTAAAATGGCTTCTCTTACTCATCAAGTATCTAAAAAAAAGAAAAATTACTCTTCTGAAGGCAATAGCAAACTCTTTTTGGCATCAGTAAAGTAAAAAAAAAAAAAAAAGGTTTTCTCTCCTGAAGTCTTCTGAAGTCTTCTGACATTCATTGAGTTTGGAGGGAAAAAAAGAATTGTAGCTCTGGCTTTGTTCATTGTTGGGGTAACGTAAAATGTCAATCATATGCAAGTTGCATTGAGACTTGCAGGCTAGAGTCTAATGGTCTAAAAGCATTCTTCAGTGTGACATTATACGGAGAAAATGCGTTTTGCGGTTTCAGTCTGAATTCGAATATATTGATTACAGGTCAATTGCAGCCTTTGCTAGGGCTGTGCAAGAGCCAATATTTTTCCTTTGAAGGAAATCCATTAATGATTTTTTACTTTGTGTTGGTGTGGAAATCATTGTGTTCCTGCAGGGAAGTTTGGTTCACTGACACTTTATTCTCTGACAGAAAAATGTTCAGGTAGAAAATTTTCAGTTAGTTCAAGTATTACCACTTACAGAGATTGTTTTTACAAGGAAGCCCCAAATCTTTTTCTAGCCTGAATCATTATTTTGGTTGTGTCTGGGTTTCAGGGTAGGTGCTTTTCTTATTGTCCTAATTCTCTGTGACCCCAGGCCCATTGCTTTCTTATGATGGGCACAGGCAGAGGTAGGTGTCATAAGCGTGGCTACGCTGTACAGCAGGGCGAGGGAAGGGAGAAGCATAGGTGGCTACCCAGCTTACTTTTTATACATACAAGTATTTGAATTACCTTGCTGCATTTCAACCTCTCCAGAGATAACCATGAATTTTCACAGGTGGTGCCCCCATCTTTTCTGCCTCTACTTACTAAGACAAAAAATGGTTTTCACTATAACCAGAAGTATCAGGTAAAAACGAGTGAATTATGTCTAATATTTGAAATTATTTAAAGTATAACAGAGATCTAACAAACCTTTTCCAACAGGATATTTTTGTTATCATTCACTGATACACTTGAAATGCTGAAGTTTACTGTGGAAATTGGTATTTAAAGGAGTGGCATTGAGTATTGAGCAGTGGCACTGAGCGAAGACATCAGTGTCTTGAATTCTTTGGTAAACCAGAAATAACGTTAGGTTACTGCAGATTTACAAAGTCAATTCTTTACAAAGACTGATTATAAAGAGGAGAATTATTAAAAGGGATTATTTGACAGTTACAAGTGCTGTCATCTTTTGCAATGTTTTCAAGGTGAGGTTCTGATTTGTAGGACTCTGAAGAAAAGCGCTTTTTCAAATGTGAGGCATTGAAATAGGACAATAAAACGTCTACGAAAGTGCATGCTCTAATTAATTTTAGATTAATGCTTTCTTTTGTAGGAGCCTTTGGAAAAGGTAGTTTTCTAATTCTACAAAATTACTCACCTAATTTATGTATACTTCTTTCCTCAAGAAAGTGCCTTTAAGACTGTTCTGCATACCCCAGCGTTACATCTCTCACCCCTAAGGATGTTCAGTTCTCTGCCCTCGTCTTTCATGCATAGGAGTAAAAAGGCACAAGTTAGAGCATGCATTCTCCCTTTAGTATTCTGCTTGAAATACTGTCCTTATTCATTCCACATCTCTCAGAGTTCTGGGTTAAAGAGTCGATTATTTGACTTGGCTTCCCTTCAGTTATTAAACTATATTGTGTCTTTTATTAGTAATGACAATATAGATGAAGCAGTAAACATTGAAAATGTCCTGTGGGCTCTAAACAGAATTAATCTGCTGTTCTTCCATTACTGAATCGTCTCTGAAAGTTCTTGGGTGTAAGCTATATGTGTATATGTCTGTGGGGGGGGGGGTGGTGGAGGAGGAGAACGGGCAGATTTACATAATCTGGTTGAATCCCTAAACAACTGAGCCAAGACTCCCAAGGCAGTCAATGGAGAGAGTTTGGCTCTTCAACAGGATGATTCAGAGCACCTGAGCTATACAAGCTGCTTAGAGATACTACAAATCAGACATTTTAAGTCAGATGGTATAAACAATCATTCCTCCACCCCCATGTGTTAAATTAGCCATATGGCCAAATGTAGAACCATGTCTGGATAGTTGCAAGCTTAACTTCAATCTTAATGTACTTAATGTACAACTGATTAACTATTGTTGAGACAGCAACTCAAGTAGTTATTAGTCATCTGTTAACCTCCACTCATATATATTTATCTATTACTTCACAGAATGCAAACAGACTGAGATAGTGCTAAAAACAAAATAAATTTTAATAGAATTTGTATCAATTTACTTTAAAAGTGGCTTATTCTCTTGGGATATTATGGAACTGAACTGATCCCTGTGGAACGCTCTGAAAAGTACTGCTCTAATGAATCCTGTGCTCACACCATGCCCTTAGTTTCATTTCTTCAATGTTTTCCATCTGCAATTCGCAATAGAATTTGATTTTGATAATTTTGATGGTTGCAATCTCTATGTCCCTTTTACTGCAATGGACAAAAAATCTGTTAGAAATTAAGAAACTGCATTTCTCTGCTTAGGTTCTTTTCCTGGGAGTGATGGAGTATGTAGTCTCTCACTGAAGACACAAAAAGAACTACCACTACACTCATCAGGACCTTGGCTTTTATTTTCAAAAGGAAGTGTATGCGCCACTATAATACTTTGAATGAAATCTATGACTTTTACTGCCTTACGACTTCACCCTAAGTATTTGATTTTTTTTGGCTCAGGCTTCATGTTGCTCATACTAACGAAATATGCTCATGGATCTGGACAGCAGTCTCAAGTAACTGAAGACTGAGAATTAAGTACATTGTGCTGTAGTTAGATGACTGCTATGAAATTGTTTCTTTTCAAGCATTTGGTAAGTTGTCTAGCAAGAAGCTTGGGACTACCTGTTAGATCATTTTCGGTAGAAAGCCATGTTAAATTAACTCAAAGACAGTCACTGTTATAGCATAATTCCATATAGACTAATGCAATGGAATGTAATAAATAGGATAATGTTGCATCTGATGGACATTAATCTACTACAGGCATATGGAAGGCAAAGGACAGATCATGCTTTGAGTAACATCTAGAGATTCAAGTACTGTTCAGGTGACCTTGCAAGCTTGCCTAACTTGAACACCTAATAACAGTGAGAAGTGACAAAATTGCTCCCAATATTCAGTGTATATCGGTAGTCTGAATTTTCTATTTCTTTTGCTTGTTTGAACATCAGAATATGTGGTTTATAGGATTATTTGTCCAACATTATTCCATCTTCTAATGCAAGCATGTGAGGCATTTCATTATATTGTTTCAAAAAAGATAGCAAAATAATTGTATTTGAATTTTAGACATGCTGCAGTTCTTCCAAAAAAAAAAAAAAACCCCTCTCAATGGAGTATTTCAGATGTGATCTAAAAAATTATACTTTTTGTTACATTGCATTGCAAGTTTCTTTCAAGCTGTTCTATAGTGTCCAAGATTTGAACTGTGTTTACTCTTTATATGCTAGAATATTTTTGAAAAAAAAAGTCCAAATTTGAGGAAACCACTTGATCACTTAAATCCCAAGATATTACTTTCAAAATGACAAAACAAAGTATTCCTTAAAGTTCAGTATGACATAATAATTCAGTTTTACACTGTTGTTATATACAAGTTACATCCAAGGGAGCTCAGATCATGTCCTGAAAAGTTTATAAGGAAATTTCAGGTAAAATGTATATTTCATGTTCTAGAGAAGAATGATTATGTATGTAAACATCAAAATTAATTAGTTGTCAAAAGAAAAAGATAAATATTATTTTGTCAAATTAAATATTTAAAGAATATTTAAATAATAACAATAATAAGAATATTTTTTTTCTATTTGGATATTACTACAAACTACAACCACCAAGGAAAATATATTCCATTATTTGCAAACAAAACAAAACAATCTAAAACTTTGTTAATAAGTATATCTTAGAGAAATTAACCACAGTGATATATTTAATGATAGAAACATGTTCTCCTCTTTCAGATTAACTTTGCTGTATTGCGTGGTGATCCCTTATAGGGAATGAAGATGAGCTGGATGAGCTAAAATGAATCAGGCACAGATTTCTGGTTTTGATTTCTGGCTTGGGACTTTGGGATTTTGATCATGCCTATCTTAGCTCTACCACTATCCCATCATATATGCACCATCAACTCTTCTTAACAATGAGGTACAAGTAAAACTAGTTTACTTGTAGTATAAAATAATTTGTAGCTCTCTATTAAAAAAAACCAAATCATATTTACAGTTGTTTACAGAACAAAATGTAATTGCTGTATTTTGTCTGCAGACATTTTTTTTTGCCAGAAGTTAGAGATAATCTATTTAGATTTGGCAAATTTCCAGCATCTTTGAAGCAGAATATTTTCTCACAGTAAGGCTGCTGGTAAATCCTGTGGAAATCAGATTCTAAGTGGTTCTTTTGTGAACAAAGCAGAATATTTCATAAGAATAATTTCTGAGTCTCATCCACCCATTTGGCCATGGATTACATGCTATTAAGCAAATTAGATGACAATTAAAGTGTATGTATTTACAGAAAGCTAAAAGAAGGATTTTCCCTAAATTGTTTTAAAATTTCATTGAAACTGTGCCAACTCATAAATTAATGTTTTAAAGATTAGGAAAAACACAAGGATCTAACTCATTTTCTATATACGTGAGGATTTTGTAGACTGAGGTGGTGTAACTCAGAGCATATTTAGAATTTAAGTATAATTCTAATAGCTATATTAGGTTTATATAAAATGTATTGTCTTTCATTCCTGCATAATCTTAAAAAACCTTACAAACATAGAGGATTTTTCCAAGAACGATTTTAAGCTGTCTATGAAATACAGTCATAATTCTTAGATAACAGTTTGCACAATACTTAAACCAATCTAAAATAAAAAAAAAAACTATTTGCTCCAGCACAGCAGTTTGAAAGTTTTAAGGAGGGAGATGATGTATTATTTGTTCATCAGGTTTAAAAAAAAAAATGCATGCTTCAGTCAAATTATTTGTAGATCATCCTTAAAAACATCTATCTTTTGTGAATTCGGTACCTTTATCATGTCCATGGAATTGTAGTAGCAACTAATGGTATCAACAGGTTTCTCAAGCAACAGAATTATAACACCACTGAGCTCATGATCCAGTCATATTATGGAACTATTCGGAGCATATCTAGTCTTGGGACAAAGAACCCCATGATTTGTGATCTTTGTGTGTAGAGCGGAACCTCAAATGTAGTCATCTGCTTCCTGGGCTAGGATTCTTCTAACCTCACTTCAATTCCTTCCATTCTCAATGAGCTAAGAAGATGGAACAGCAATAAGAATAGATAAGTCTGGCCACAACTTTTATTTTCCCATAGACTTTCATCTGTACAGCCAAAAAAAATATGTGGTTATGATGGTTGAGTTAGTGCTTATTTAAATAAATATAATTCTGATGGAAAGAATAAAGCATCTTAGTTCCCCATCATATGGAATATGTCCCTAGATTTATATTTATTTCTTTTTTTTTGTGTGTGTGTATTTCGAATGGTATCTGATAGGAATTTAATAACCACTTTAGTGGATTTTCCTACTGAGTGTAATACTTGCACAATCCAAACATTCTTTGATATTTTATCAGCTGCCTCAGAGAAAGACCTTTCATAGAACTATAATGTCAATTCTAATATGTGTTTTTAGAAGAAGCTTTTTGAGCATTACATCTATTGCTAGACAAATTGTAAGTTCCCCAAGTATACAGACTGGTGCATCAAAATGCATTAATCATGGCTTTTTTTTTTTTTTGCATGTTCTAATCATCAATCCATGCTTAATATACAAATTTGCAGAAAGACAATTAGATAACTAATTTCAGTTCCTGTGCCAAAGGATGAACTGTAATAAGGTTTAAGTAAATATTAAGTAGAAAAGATTAACATTTCATGAAGTTGAGCCTTAAGCAATTAAACTCAGTGAAAGATTGTTGAATTTATATAAGTAGTCTAATCACTTACCCGAAAGTATGTCATCACTGTGACAAGAGGGTAGAACAAGGATAGGAGGCAGGGTTTTTCCTGCCGCCTTGGTTTATCACATGACATGAAGTGGTATTGTGTCTCCTGCTGTACATGGGAAAATTCACTAACACAAGCGATGGTGGCAGGGCACTCGTACATCACTGTGTCACCACACAATACAGTGCTTTGAGCTCCTAGAAACACAGCTTCTTGGTGCATAACTGTTACAAAAAAGAACAGTATAACTTTTTATCTAGGTCTGGTAGAATGGTTGGCTACAAGTGCATTTACTAAATTAATTTTGCAGTGTTCAGGATAATAATAGTATTATGCAATTTTCATAACTGTAGCCAATAATTCATTTTCATTTTTCTGTTTGTTTCATGATCTAAGTGTTAGTTTGCTAGTGGGAGGGGGGTATATTTCTGTACAAAGGTATGTAAATGTAAAATTAACAGGACAACTGACATGTGCAAGTTACACTTTGGAGGGTAGGAAACAAATAATTGAAAAATAAATGATTTTTTTAACATACTTAAGCAAAATCTGACAATCAGAAAAGTGACCATTTCTGAATAACTGCAAAGTGTGTGTCAAGCTTTCATGAACTGTATCTCAACCACAGCTTATGACAGGAGATGAGAGAAGTGAAGATCTTAGCACAGGATTGCTTATACTGAATTTTGGAGACTATATAAATGAACAGTTTCTGGATTCAACTGTCACAGTGCTGTCATAATGGCTACCTGCTGGTTAAGGAAGAGTGAAAGGTGGCATCTTGTCAGAAGGGCCTTTATTCACTGCAAATAATGAAAAACATGCACACTTCATAACCTTCCAGCTGAAAAATGTGACTTGTGCTTTATTCTTGCATTTATACGGGAAGGTGTTCTGAAAGGGCACTGTCCTTGCCTCCTGGTTTTCAAGGACCTTTTCTCTCAGAGAACTTTGTCAAAGGAAAAGCTGCACAAAGACCAAAAGAGTACCAAATAAAAAGCTGAGATATTAAAACAAAAAAAAGAATACCATTCTGAGAATATAACTGTTTCTTCTACAGTGATGACATGTCTGCTGTCACTGTCTCCCAAGAAAATAAAGAATTGAATGGGTCAAATTCTGGCCTCTTGTGTTCAAGCTGCTCCTCTTCACCTCAGTAAGAGATGTGGATCATTATCTGAGGCAAATAATGCACTGAATTAATCCCTGTCTCTCACATTGGACAAAACAGAAAGGCCTCTGAAGTGGGTGTCAGGCAGGGGTAAAATACATGAGTGTGCACATATGCGCAAGAGGTAGTTCTGCTGGTGGAGCAAAACATCTTGTTGGTTTATGTAATGGTGTGTTAAGATGCTTTGTGAAATACTATTAATAAAATATTAAGCCTTTCACCAGTGTATTCAGTGTGGTGATGGAAGTTAAATGTTAATTTTCCCAAGAGGGCACGCCTTCAGCCTGATATAAATCTAACACAGCCTCACTGACTTCATTTGGGCTCTGACTTTTGGCAGCACCTGAGGGCATGCTGCTTTCAGTTTATTGTCTCCCACATTTCTAGTTAGAACAGAGATTTTTAAAAGTGAACAAATGGAGATAGTCACTTCACCAAGAGTATCTTGGCAGCTCATAGAGAGGTTAGAAGAGAGTATAGAGCAGACACATCACAGTCGCACTTTGTGCTATGTGATGCAGAGGGTATGAACAGCTAGTCTTTTGAAAAGGAATATAATAAGTAACTCCAAGAGTCGAGTCAGTTTTCCTGTAATGCCATGATGCCTGCAGCAATGTATGTCAACGCCAGCCAGCTCATGTGTCTGGACATAAGTCCTGCAGGTGAGACAGGTGACACTTTCACGTGATGACAACTTGAGCAGACCAAAACAGGGTAAGAATTTCCACCCTCTCTTGCTCCTAAGCTGCATGTCACTTCTCCCTTTCCCCACCACAGCTTAGAGACCTCTCTGTTGGTGCACAGGTATGGGTTCATCTCACCGATCAGATTTGGAGCAGGGATGTGCTCAGCCAGGAGGGTGTAAGTGGTGAGGAGAGCAGAGGGAAGAAACAGGCTTTGTCTGTGCAGTAGAAATCAAAGCACACTCATAGTCATCGACACTTTCTACATCTGTATCTCTGGTACTCCACTGCAGATTGATCTATGGAAGCAGCCTAAATAAATAGCGTATGCTTGATTTAAGTTTTCCTTTTTTTATTTGAGGTAACACTCTATTTATTTCTTCATTTGAAGATATTTAAATCATGCTTGTGCTGGTCACTGTTAAGTGTTACACATACTGGAAAGCAGCAAAATACTTTGGCAGTTAAGGAGAGAGGATGAGTTTTGAAGATCAAATTGTTTCGGCATTAATTTCACTAATAGGGAGCTTTCAGTTTTGTTGAAGTTTTGCAGAAGGTCAAAACTTAACCCTTCTCAGGTATAATTGCTCCCCTAACTTCAGAAACAAGTTTCTCTTCTCTCCACGTTATCCATCTTGTTGAATCACCACATTCATTTGCAGTCAAACTGAATGGAAGCAGAAAAAACAGAGGAAGGTTTATTTATGTCTAGTGAATTATGTCTAGTAGTATTTTATTTTGAGATACAAGGAGATCTGAATTAGTTGCCCTAAAATTTTGGCTAGGATGGTCTGATATAAATTGTTCAATTAGCTAAGTGCAAATATTTCATTTCTCCAACAAAAAGCTTATGTTCATATTTAGAACATATTTTAATAAAAGCTTTTTTTTTTTCTTTGATGTACAATGTATTTGAGGCATTTTTATTTAAACTGTAAATGCTGACTTTGTTTACCTAAAATTGAATCAAATTTCCCTTTAAATACAGCTTGATGCAAAATACAAGTACAACATGAAGTGTACTCAGTAAATTGTTTACACAATCTTTATGTTTAGTGCATGGTATTACAGCACACAGCAAAAGCAGATCCCTGCCAGTGTATCTGGACCCTTAAAGTCAGCAGCCTGGAGTCTGATTTGCTCTGCTCTGTGCAAAGAGTGAGGAAGGAAGGGTGGAAGGAAGGATCTTTTTTTCCCTTTGACCCATGTCTGCTGAACAAAGCTCCATACAGATCTGGACTTCGTACATGCCGGAGGGCAATTTCTACCTGGTCTGTGCTGGTCTGAAGTGCTCCGTCTTTAGTTCAATTGTGTCGCAGCTTATCCAGGTGTGGATATAAGTACAACAAAGAAATAATCATAATGAGATTGGTATCATTTCATTCACAGAATATCAAGTCACTTCACAAATTACACTTCCATGTGTAATCTTCATGGTTATCCTAAACTTAAACACTGTCACCAAACATAAAATACTTGAATCTGAAATATTTGATGCTCAGATTTCCTTTTTTTTTTAAAAAGTCCTTAGCTTTAATGTTTCTTTGAAAAGCTATGTTCAGTCTTCCAAATATTGATCTAAAAGTGATGTCAGCACTAAATTATGAGTGGAGTGTGAGCTCTTATGCCTTAAGATTTTGAGTATGGGGAAGAATGTCATGTCTCCATATCAGGTGTGCTTCTCATGTCTCAAGAAGGATTTCAGTGTCCTTGGTGTGTAGGAAAGATGAGGCTGACAACATGATAATATTTGTACTTCTAATGCTGATGTGTTGCTCCTTGCAGAGTCCAGGTTTACAAGTAAATTGGTGATAGTGGAGAGGCTGGCTATGGTCCTCATCAACACCCTGTTCCTTCTAGGGGCAGAAGGGAAGAACAAATGAGCTTTTTTAGTCCTGATTTTGAAGGAAGGAAAGCCAGGCATTGGGACTGGAGAGGAGCCATGTCCTGCTTGAGTAGGTCTGCACATCCCAAGGATGGGCCCTGCCTGTGCACCTCACACCCACCCAGTGCTCAGATACAGCTCTTTAACAGCTCTTTATCCAGGACCCAGCCCACATGTAGGCCTCAGAAAGGGGGTGTTTGTCTCTCCAATGGCTAAGGACTCAGTGGTAACATTTGAAAAATAATAAGAATAGCACTCTGGAGGCTTCATAGTATGTTGGTGTGTGAAGTTCCAGTTCATTTTCTCTTACTCTAGCTGTCTTAAACTTATGCCTTTCAGTAAAGAACTGACAAGAACGATCCATCAGTTTGTTTTTCCCCTTTATGTTAGGATGAGTTTGACTTTTTTTGTTTGTTTTGTTCAAAGTTGCTTTGTTTTGTTTTTCAAGTACTTGTTTCTTAAACTTGTAAAACAAGCAAGTAAGCAGCCCCATTCCCATAAGTAAGGCACTGTTGTACTGGGCAGGGAACCGGTATATGAACTAAAGGCATCACTCAAAAGCCTCTGTGAGGAGGATACATTTCCTCCTTTTAGACAAGAAACAAAATTAGAGATGCAAACTTAACATAGCTCCCAGTTACTAAAGAAAATGGAGGTGGAGGAAGTCTGGGAGGTCCAAAGTCAAGCCCGTGCTGTCCCCATGAGCAAACTCCATGCCTCTTGTTCAGAGCTTCTGTCACTGGAGGCTGGAACCAGCCTGCCCAGGCAAGCTGTAGCCATGGCTCACTGTCCTTACTATTAAGTTTTGTTAGGTATTTTCTTGATACCTGACTGAACTCTTCTAGTGCAATTTAAAGCCGTTACTCTTTATTCTGCTGATACAGGAGATGGATTTATTCATTTTATACCTTTCTTTTTACAAAGTTGAAAGAATTACCTAGCTATCTAATGCCCTCCATAATCTTCTCTAAACAGCCTTTTCTAATTCACTTACTTTAGACTGTTTTTATTATTCCTCTGTCTTGAATTACTTCACAAATTTTAAAGTTCAGGTAAAAATGCAGTTTTCCAACCAGCTCAGAGTGGAACATCACAGGTTCAGCATCTGTATTGCTTCCTGTTGAATTATGTCCTGTTTTCCTCAAATCATGTCCCAAATTTCTTCAGTTTTCTTTGAATTTGATGCTATCTGAAAATTTAATTTAGGTTTATTTCTTTTCTGCTAGTAAAACTACTGAGCAACACTGGATTCAGGACAGATTCCTGTGAAAACCCACCTCCTGTTTTGGCAGCAAAACACTGATAAGCCATGAAAGACACAGTGTGTACTGCCCTTGCACTCACTCTTGTGTTAGAGAACTGCCACATTAGCACATTGCTGGCCTAAAACTATTCAAATTCCTGAGCTTTGGACAGACGAGCATCTTGCCATATTGCAGTGCCTATGTGATTGTACCAGCTCAAACTGCTGCTACTTTAGGGTGCTGGAACTTAAAATTTTGTAAAGGAAAGTAGATTAGAAAAAAAAATAATATTATTTTGCAAATTTATTTGAGGAAAAATTCTGTGCTAGGACTCAAACCTTTTTTCATGACTGCTACAATAGATGTGAACATGCATGCGCTATGATTAGAATGAAAGTAGTTATAATTAAGCTGCTTTCAGAGTTATTAGATATTTTAAGCTGTTGAGCTATTTTTCCAGCCCATTAACTTTATTTAGACATAATTACATTTTTTAACATGTTAGTCCAGATAATGCCTTGATTGTTGTTTTACATATACTGTAATGCTGTAGACATACTGGACAACGTTGTTTTGGGTTTCTTGCACGGCACCAGATATCTGATGATGAGTTGTTGTTGGGGTTTTTTTTGGGAGGGAGTAGGCAGGGATGTGCTTTGAGGTTGTGGTAGGTCTTTGTTTTGTTTGCTATTTGCACTTTTCTCTGTAGTTTTTACATTCTTTGTCAAGGCTGTGTTCGCTTCTCAGATTGTTGCTCCTTTTCCTTTCACAACTACTGTTGTGAACTCCCAGAACTCCCAGCTCTTGTTTCACAGTTGTCATCCTGTTTGCCAAAGATGATGACATTACATGGAACCATTCCAGAATTAAGAGAATCCCTATTTTACTAAGTCTGTGGAATCGCTGTGGGATTTAAAGCTTCATTTACTACTTGGTTTCTGGTGGCCTGAAAAGCATTAAATGAGAAGTAAGGAATTAGGCAAGTATTTCTCCCTGCACAGAGGTAGCCCTTAAACTTTCAGCCCGTAGCACCCTTCTTTGACGGATGGAGATTGTTTTGTGACTTTGAAATACATGCATCATATTTTAAAGAAAAACAGCACATTTGGCCTATTAGGAGGATGTTAGGAAATCTCAGCCTGTGGACGGGAGTCTCTAAGGAAGGTTGAGGTGCTGTATGGGGAGATTTTCAGGGAGATAAAGATTCAGGGACAGTTTAATTAATTCCATTTTTCTTTGTGAACATTTTTGATTAGGAGAGAGAGGAGCATTCCCAGTCCTTACTGATACTATGCTCCGTTACATCACTGTCTCCGCATTAGTTAACAAGGCATCTCAAATCAAGCAGAGATTCTACATTAGATCCAATGACACACTTTTGAGTTTAAAATGAGGCAGCTTATCCCTGCAGTGGAGTCCAGAGCATGTCTAGGCCATCTGGTCCCCCATGCCAGTGGTAGGGGTAGTTTGGTACAGGCTGATTGGATCCCCCCAGGCTGGTCCTCAGAGCTAGAAGCTGCTAGACCAAGTAAGGACAGGGATATTTAAGGACTGTTTCTCTTTCTAGTCCTTAGGCATCTTAGCCAGGGCTTCAGAAAACATCTGCTACCGATGCCTTGGAGTCTCTTTTGAATTAGGTCTAAAGAACTTAATATAGGGTTTGTGCAAGCGGTATGGAAAAAAAAAATATTTTCATCCCTATCATGTAACAACTTTTACCCTAAAGATGAGAAAACTGCATTCAGCTCCTTCTTGAGCTTCAAGGAGTTTAAATCCTCACACACCATCTAACGCTGGCAGTGGAAAAATACAAAACCAGATATGGTAACAAAGACCAAGATGGTCCTAACCACAGGCCATGCTCTTGATTGATTCAATTAATCTTGGGTTATATTTAGCCTGTTCTTACCAGAGGATGTGGAAGTCCTAGTCCATCTAGCCCTGTCTACAACATGGGGCAATCCTGCACTTAGTGGATCATGTGGATCCTCAGAAACTGAGGGAAGAATTTTCTTATATTTTTTCTTGTCATCTAGACTACTATTAAGTGAATATCACCTCCCTCTAGTCTCACCTAAATGTCGTGTGAATCTGACAGTTTCAGCTGGTATTATTTAGGTCTGATCTGAAAATGTGCACCAAAATGGGCTCTAAGAGGCAAGGTGTTCCCTTGCAGAGGTTTTGGGCTCTAATCAGGTTTATGTGTTCTTAGTTCAAGCCACCTTTTGGTCACAGGCAGCCTCGTAACGTGAGTTAAAGTCAAGCAGAGAAGCAGCTCATGAATTCAGGCACTTGCATTACACAGGGATAGAGAAGGCTTTGGGGAGTTAGAAGTGGAACTGATGCACTTCTATTCCTCTTAGCACTTCGATGGATTTTGTTATTTATGACTAAAGTGAAACAAATCATCTCAATTATAAGGACTGTATGAAGAGATGAAACTCACTGATGAAAAGTGGGTAAGCTACAGTATTTAATTAATGAGTTTAATTACTGCATCTAATCATTATGTTTAATTAATTACTGTGTCTAATGAAGATAACATTAGCCATGAATAAGCTAAGTTGGTCTGGATGGAAAACCATTTCTTCACTACCAGTCTCCCAGGGAGAATCTGCCATTACACACTGGACTGATTCTTTGGATATTGCACTTTTCCTCCTGTGTGAAGAAAGGAGGCTTGGAGGGTGAGCTGGAGTTTTAGCTGTGGTTATACAAGGCTTGTGCTGCTTTACACCTTTGTTCCTCTCTCTTGTGTGTGGATTACAGCTTCATTAGTCTGTGACAATTTCACTGCTGGACTTCAAAAGTAGCCACATAACTCTCCTAGGAGTAGGGAGTCTGGATTAAGTACCTGAGACCAAGACATTGTACACTTGATAGGTACCGTACAAACTTTGGTCACTTCAGTGATGCATAGTGTTTTGCATTTCTTTCCAGTCTTCTAATTTCCTGTATTGTGCTACTGTGTCTCTAAATACAAGTAAAATTTTCTGAAGAGTCTTTTCCTTTTTCATATCAGCATCAGAAATCATATGTATGTGTGTTGTAGACAACCAAAATCATATTTATATAGACTGCAACAGGGGGTTTGTGTTGCATGACCGGGGTTTCACGTGGGAATATATAAGGAGTATCCAAGGATACAGTTTGCTAGGAAGGAGCTGGAAGACTGTAATGTGGAAACGGACAACCCTGGCCTACATTTATCCATACTGACTGTCAGGAATGGTCCCTGGAGGGAATCAAATCTAGAAGAGTCCCGGATCTTAATCTCAGAGGACATTAGTGGTTTTACTTCAAAGGGCAGTTTCAAAGTAAACACACGAGATATGGACAAACCAAGGTCCAGGCAGTGAGAGCTGACCAGAGACCTTAGCTAACTGCCAGTAGATGTATCCTGTGACTGCCTGAGGCTACTGCTGGCTGTGGTGGTTTGTTACTAGATGCTGGTTCAGTTCCTCATTTCCACAGCTGTGGCTCCCCCAGCAGCAGCCCTAAGAACAGTCAAAGTCCGTGACAGTAAAGATAGCAGCTCGTTGTTAACATGAGCATTTGGATACTCTGCTTAGGGAACTTTGATTTCTTAGGACTTGTTTCTTTCATTTGTCTCCCAGAGCATTTCTTTTGAGAGGGGGTTGGATCCATCCTAATAATTTGTGTTTTTTCTTGAGAATATGTAGTTTATTCTCAGGGATAGCTGCTTTAAATGTTTGCACTATAAGAACCACCTATCCAAATGAAGTACCTGCTGTGGGCATAAACTGAACTACCCGTACAGCCCTTCTGCTGAGTAAAATATACAAATATATATGCAATTTTAGTAACTTCAACATCTATGGAAATATGCTGCCTTTGCGGTTACAACACTCATCTCCTCTTTTAAATCCCCAGGAAGACCATGAGAGTTATGACAGTCATCTGTATATGGAGCTTGGGCAAAACCAGAAACATTAATCTCTGTGGTTTTTGTAATGAATGAATAAGTTGTATTTGGACTCCTTTTTCTGTAAAGCTGAATTATACATTCTTCAGCTGACAGGCTTCAGAGGCCCAGGGCATTATTTTATCCTCTTATTTCTGAAAAACAAACACACTTGTCCAGTGTCAAGAGGTCATTAGTTTTCAGTGGAAATTATGTGTCTTCTGGTATTTCGCAAAGGCTTAAAAGATTGTCATATTTTCTCAGAAGTTTCTCAGGAGAAGAACAGCTGACTTACTTGTTGTAAAGCCTAGGATACAGCTGAACAAATAAAGTGAAGAAATAGAATGTGCAAAATCTGAATCTCTCTCAAAAGTCCCCAGGTAAATCCCACGTTTTGAATAGAAGAGATATAAAAAATACTGAAAAGAATATGGTTTGTTACTCCTGACTTGTCTTTGAACAAAGAAAAAATTAAAATAAATTTAGTCTAATGACTAGAAATAATAAAACTGGTCTTTCACTTAATTCTATAGCTACTGCATTTTTCACTTACAGCCCTGCAACTGTAAATTCACTGTTTCAGTTAATAACATTATTTATAGTATTTTATTTCTTTTAAAAAATATCTGAAGAATTTCTTACATTGAATTCTTCAGGAAATTAACAGTTCCAGTAGTATTCTACCTCTCAACTTTTCTTGGCCTATTTGCATCCCAAACAGACGCAAAAAAAACTTCTTCCTGAAAACTATTTGCAGGAACACCGTGAACAAAACATTCACTAAGAGTCACAGTAGTGACAGGAACCAAATTAGAACAAGAACATTGCCATTACTATGCATGTCCAAACTTGATGGGCAATGAGAATAAACACAAACACAAATACAATTTCAGTGAATGTCTTCACTTGTGGAGAAATAGCTAAAGCACAGAAATCACATTTCATTCCCTTGTATTTACAGCTGGGAGAGAACAGTCACTGTCTCACAGCCTTTATAGACAACTGTGCTTTAAGGTGAACCACTACCGATATCGATTGTAACACAAGGTCAGAGGTGTAGCTGTGGCTATTTCCCTTTTAAGCAGACAGAAAGGATAAGAAATGGCTTCAGCAGCGCAATCATTCGCTGGCTGTCAGAGGTGAGAGAGGCAGAGGGCAAATAAAGAACATAACCATCCAGTCAGTACCAGCACAGAGATATCAAATACTTAGAGCTCTACATTTGGGGCTTGTGTCTTGCATTCCTGTGCTGCTTGTTAAATTGCCTTTTAATTTCCAGCTGAAGGCTTATTTCTCCACTGCTGCCATGCAGAGGCATAGCTATCTAAGGATCTTGTCAATAGGCTTTTTGTTGATGCAGAGGTTATATATGGATTCCTTGAAAATTTCCTTTGGCATTTGCATGCTTTTGTCCCTAGGCGCTTGCATCAGGTCTTCCTCACAGGGGAAAGCTGCAGTGCTCCCAGGATTTTGACTGCTCAGTCATCCAGGAGACTTGCTCAACAGCATGTCAGAGTCTTCTCTATACCCATGTTTGGTTTTTTTTTTTCTCTGAAAACCTGAGTGCAAGTGGGGCTGGTGAGTACCCAGATCTTGACCCAGTATGAAGATGTCACACAGTGAGAGCACAAACATAGATCTGTGAACCTGAAATAATCCCAAGATTAAGCATATAAATAATGTCACAGGGGTGAGGAACTCATCTATTACCCTATGGAATTGCTCACAGACAAGACATCAAAAAGCCTTTGGGTGTGAAGGTTAGTCCCCTTTCTCACCGGACATTGTGAGAGAGCCATTGCTCCTTGCTGTGAGAAGACACAGGGTGCCTCAACATCATTCTGCTCCTTGAGGTGCTATGTACCTTCCTTCCCACTGGCAGGGGGGAAAAATCCTTTTAGAGAGGCAGCAAATACTAGAAATCGTCACCAGTCTGGTCTGAAAATCTCCCACCAGCATCTTTACATGACCTGTCTCATAGATGAAGAACTGCTTATTTTTCATTTGAAAGACAGAACAAATTAGTACAGTTATAATTTATCTTATGTGCTGTTAGTAAATAAGACTGATGGGTTTTTGTTGTTTGGATTTCTCATCCTCCCCCAGATTCAGCCACTTGGACTCAGCTAAGAATTAAGGTTTAATTTATTTTAAGTAGAGATGTTCTGTTTTCAATTATTTCCTGTTACCTCCCAACGGACTGTTCTATCTGGGTATTTATTTTTCAGCTAGAGATTACCGTTACCATCCTTGGATCATTTATTAGCTGATGACAGTTCTTACTGACTTGATGGAGAGATTGCTGAGAAAAACTAATATACTAGCCTTCCTACTATATTAAGGTCTTCAAGTTGTTTTTAACAGAAGTAAGGAAAAGAGGTGTTTTTTTCCCTTTGCATTTTAGCAGAGCTCAAAACTGAACCATTTGTTTCCCCCTGAAATTGAAAGTTTAAGTGGAAAAAAACCTGCTGCACTGTGTTTTCTGTCCTTGCTCTAAAAACCAGCACACTAAACTCACTCTTCATTTCCATATCAGTCACCTAAGGAATGTTATCTGAATATATCTCACATTTTGTCTATCACATTTCATTATTGGGGATACTGCTTAGATTTTGTAAAGCAAAACAACTCAGTGATAATCAAATTGTTGCGTCAGCCTGGTGACTATATGTTGCTTATTTGTTAAAGTATGTACTGAAGGAAGTGTAATAAAGTACTTGAGACATTTTGAGCTTAAAATAAATTGAGAAGATAATTCCCATCATTTTAGGAAGAGTATAGTTTGTTTTGTTTTTTTTTTTTTCTGGACCTTAATTACTTTATGATTACAGCAAAGTAATATGTATACCAAATTGTTGCTTCCAGGAATGGTAGACATAAGTCTGCCTATCAGCAAGGCATATATGTGTGTTGGGATATCCCCTTATCTTCTGGCAGCCCTATTTGTATTCTTAAATGACTTTCCATCTGAAAGCTTTCAAGCAAGCTATGCCGCGCAGATGCAGAGACTCTTCACTTTTCATTCAGTCTCAACATCTTCCGTTTTTCCCATTTTTCTCTCTGTAGGAGCGTGTGAATGTGTGTGTTTTATTAAAAATAAAACAAAACAAAACCAAACAAACAATAAACTACCAAGGAAGAGATCATTTTTTTTTTAAAAAGACCTTTTTTAAAATGCTTTTGCCCACATTTTCTCTATATTCTTTCTAATAATTTTATAGAATTAGACCTATCAACTCTCTTTCACAGAGTTTTATGTTCTGTCCTTTCTACTGCCAGAATTTCAGTGTGAGGAGGGCTCTTACCACTGGCTAGCGCAGATTTTGCGATACAGCCCTGACAGCCTGACTGATCTCAAATTCAGAGCCACAAGAGGTGCTGCCTACAAGATACTGAGTGATGTAAATGGGCTGTCAAAGGAATTCCTCATTTTCTCCATCCTCCAGTGCTGTGCAAGCATAAATAATAACCATAAAGCTTTTTCTGTAGTGCTTTCTTCATTAGAGGTCCTCAGCAATCACAGAAGCTGACACTCACAAAGTGCAGGGGTAGAATTTGTGGATTAGAGTGATTTTTTATTATTAAGCCATTTATGCATACAAATATAAAAGCATATGTGCATACATATGTCTCCTTTGGGGTTGCCATCTGGCAATAGCATACACGTGCTAGCTGGCATTTTGGGAAAAGCTGAATATTTTTTTTTTTCATTTAATTAATATAACATCTATCATTACATACATACCCCAGATCAACAAGCATCCTCAGGCTGATTCTGAAGTTAGTGAATGTGTGTAGTCTCAGTCTCCTTCATAATGCAGTAATCTTTTAGGTATAATTTAATGACAGGCAATTGCTTGATTGCTGTTTCTCTAAAGAATCCCTCAAGGATGTTAATCTATAGTGTGATAATGAGCAAATGCTGTTTAATATCTGGTATTAGAGTTTCACAGAGTAATACCACAAGAGGTGATTTCCAAGTAAGATATTCCTGCTGAATAACCGAAGTAGCCAGAATAATAGAATTCACTAAACAACTACATTAAACTTTTTTTTATTTGTTTTTGGTTTTGTTTTTTTTTCTGAGGTAGAACTACAAGCTGTCCAGGTTTGCACTTGCTTTACTGTTAGTACGTGTATTTGTGATACAGAATAGCTGTGAATGACTGCACTGGAAGCAGAAAACACTTACTATTGGATTAGATAAAGCATAAAAAAGCAGTGATTCACCACCAGTGAAGACTACACCATATAATGGTACTGCTCAACTTCCTATCACAAAGAATCACAAGGAACCCAGAGAGTTACAGGATCTTACAACATCAAATAAGCATATATTCTCCAAGTCACTCTTTCAGCATGACTAACTCATTGCCAAAACTGACTGAAAGCCAGTTTTATGCCAGGTTTCTTTCAGCTGGAATAGAAAAATATGTATCTAAACCCCTAAAGTAGCTTCTACTCTTAGATCAATAGTACTGCTGTCTTTGAATAGTACTGAAGTCCTGTGATGAATTAAGGAAAATAATAATTAAAAAGCAAGTGTTTTAAACAACAGTCTATCACTCCCTGTAACAAACGTATGGTACTTGACTGGCTAGTTATATTTTAGCAACCACCTGTGCTATTTAAGTGCAGATTATTCTGACAGCTATGGTAACAAGTTGTTCCAGTGACACATTGAGCTAATAAAACCCCATTTCCAACACACTTTGTCCTTTGTCCCTGTCATAGTTCAGCCCTGATTAGGACCAGACTATGCAGTCTCTCTCTCACTCCCCCCACCCTCCGAGAGAATAGGGAGAGATAATATAAGAAAAAATGGCTCGAGGTTTGAGATAAGGACAGGGAGAAATCCTTAAAGTTACCGTTGCAGGCAAAACAGACTCGACTTGGGGAAAACTATTCATTTATTACTAAAACTAGGAGGAGAATGAGACAGAGAAACAAGATAAACCTCCCCCCACCCCTCCCTCTTCCCAAGATTAACATTATCTCTACTACTTCCCCCTCCCCGAGCGGCATAGGGGGGAAAAGGAAATGGAGATTGCGGTCAGTTCATCATGCGTTGTTTTATGCTGCTGCTTCATAGTTGGGGAAAGAACTCCTTACATCCCTCCACTGCTCCATTGTGGGGTCCCACCCATACACCACAGTCCTTCATTAAACTGCTCTGGCGTGGGTCATCTCTTCCATGGGGTGCAGTCTCTCCAGAACAGCTGCCCCAGCGGGCCTTCCATGGGCCACAGCCGCCTTCAGGCATCCACCTGCTCCGGCATGGGTTCTTCCACAGGCTGTAGGTGAATCTCTGCTCCTCTGTGGACCTCCATGGCTGCAGGGGGACAACCTGCTCCACCATGGTCATCACCACAGGCTGCAGGGGAATCGCGTTACTCTTCCCCCTCCTTCTCCACTGACGTTGGCGTCTGCAGCTGTTTCTCTTACAAGAAAAGTTCTTCACAATAGGTAGGCAGACGCCTCTCAGGATCTCTTCACATCATCCATCTCGTCTCCTCTCCTCTCCACCTCTTGCAGCCAGGCCAGGCTGAGTTGGGCCCAGTCGGCTGCCTGGCAAGAGGCCAGAGGGTGAGGCCTGCAAGGCCCATGAGGCCTGCGCCAGCCCCTCTGCACCTCTGCCACTGCTCAGCTTCCTCACATCTTCTCTTCTCTTTTTCTTTTTTTTTCTGTTTTCCCCTTCTTAAATACATTATCGCAGAGACATTATTACAGAACATTCTGCTACCAATCGTCTTGGCCTTGGCCAGCAGCAGGTCCGCCCTAGGCCCGTTTGAGTCCACTGAACAAAGGGGAGCGACTTCTAGCAATTTCCTACAGAAGCTGCCACCTTAGGCCCCCCCTCACTAAACAAAACCACAACAGTCCCCAAAGCGTACAGTAACTTCAGCTTGCACCCCAAATCCTAGGGCATGCTCACAGTGGGAGGCGCAGTCTTACTTTGTGTGTACACGCTCAGGCAGCCATGGACATGTAGTTGCTACTGGCTCACGAAACCTGTGAAAACTTCATTTGTTTGAGCTTCCTTCTTGCTTGTTTACATTTGATTGAAACTGTCCTGTGGATCCATTAATCAGTGGGGAAGAAGATCACAGAATAGCTGATTTCCTTGGAAATCGGATTAACGTTAGCCTCATAAAGTTCTGACTTATTTTATATTTCAGTAATGCCATATTCCCTCTCCATAGTTTAAAAGTAAAAAGATTGAGTTCTCAAATATGTTTTCTCTGCATTTGTATGTCTTTATAACACAGACGTGAACTCTTTTCTTCTGCTTAATCTGGTTCCAGCTTAATCAAAGATCTGATTTTATATAGGTTGTTTATCGACGAATTCAGAGACTTCATTAAGGTGCTTAAGTACGTGTTTGTATGAAGCAGCCGAATAGACCTCCTGACTCCAGTTGTATATACGTAAGGACCTTGATGAGGAAGTTTCTGAATATGTGGATAAAGATCTAGTGCTTTCCCAAAGTGAACGAAGGGATGAGCTGTTGTTAGTTCATTAGCTGAGCTCAGATGGACTCTGCAGGCTTTGGCAAAAATGTGGTGGCAAGTTAAAATCATCATGATCATGATCATGAAACATCATGAGTGCCCCTCATCAACCACCCTTTGATGCCCTGAGTTAAGGGAGTCTGGTCCACCCATGAACAGGTGCCAGCACCAATTAACTTTTCATCCAAGTGTATTAAGATGAATCTAAATAAAAGACAGAAGCTGTAATAGGAACATCATGATGATTCAAAACTGGGAGTGAGCTTTATTTTCTATTTTATAACAGATGATTGCTGCTCATAGTTTACGAGAGATTGTACTTTGACTGCTAAACATATAATCGCATTGCCTTTTGATTAAGTGCCTTGCAAACCTCACTGGTTCAGTGGGGCTTCATTTTTGAAACTAATAGCAACATTAATCTCAGAGGGATGATTCACAGAGCAAGATACTACTCAGCAAGAACAAGGTTGTGCATTAAGGGAGAACTGGTCCTACAGAGGGTTTAGGCTTAGCTCCCTCTGTGATTAATCATCTGCCTCCCAGTTGCTGCTCTGATTTTTTTTTTAATACACTCGAAATGCAAACAAAGGCACAAATATACCTGGAGTCAAAACTAGCTCACAGCTTTCGAAGTTGTTTTTCAAACACAAAACTAGACACTATTCTTAAACAGAGATATTCCTACTGTTATTTGCAGCCTCGATATTGCTCAATCCTTGCCCTGTTAGTTAGATAACCAACTCACTCACAGATCAAATTAATTCCTTTATCACACATCTGCAGTTAGAAAAAAAACGAGATTTAGGTAAATGAAGCATAAAATACTACTCCATTGCAAGTTCCCACTCCCATTTTCTCTTACAGTCACAAAACACACTAGCAGAAAATCTTATGGATATTTTTAGGTTAAAAAATCTGTAAGTATTTCCTGGAAATAATTTTCAGACTAAACTGAAGTATGTAGCCAGGAATGTGACCATTGTTTGAGGTTAAGAAGTAGGAAAGAAAGGAAAACATATTGCGAAATTTCACAACAGGAGAGGTTAGCAGTGGGATCTCAGGGGGACATCTACTGTTCAACATATTCATAAATGATCTGGAAAGGGAGATGAATAATGAGACTAGAGAATTTGTGGATGCTATCAACTTATTCAGGTTTATTAAAAAAAAAAAAAGATGGAAAATGGGTGTGGAAAGATGTCATGACAGTTTTGGATGGATAATGTACAGCATATTAAATTATCAGTGACCCAGAGAAAAAGGAATGACTACTCTGTGTCTTTTCTAACTTAAGAACTCAAGAGCATCAAGTGAAACAATTGGGAGGCAGGTTTTCAACAAACAGATTGTTTCACTTTCCTTTATATGCCATGCAATTTGATTTTTAAACTCTGTCACAGGTGTTCTGGAGACTAAAACATAAATGGTTCAAAAAGCACTTAGCCATGCGTCTAAACGTTGAGAAAAACCCATCAAGAGTTATTAAACATCAAAATAAGCATATAAAAATAGCTAGCTCTTGGGAATTGCTCCCGCAGCGGAAAACACGCTCACAAAATCCAGAAGAGGTGAAGTCTAAAAGAGAGAATAAACCATTTGTTAGGAAGAAGAAATAAGCTTGCTGTTCTTTTCACAAATTGTTCTTCTTTCTCTATGGTATCTCTTGCCAGTTCCAGCTCCAAGTTGAACCTCCATTACTGATAAAGCCATGGTGTTTTACACCTCCTTTCCTCATGGTTGTTCCACTGGTCTTCAAACCAGGGAGATGTTAGTCCGCCATTGGGACCTGGCCATGTCCCCTTGTGGCCTGTTGTGGGCTGAATTTCCTGGCAATCTCACAACTGAAAGAGCCATAGCGAATGTCATTAGATGATGAGAGAAAAATCTTGTTGCTAGTGGCCACAATGTGATGATTGTTCAACTGACAGCCGAGCCAGAGGAGCCAGAGCAAAGAAGCATCTTATGCCTGCATGCGGAGAGCCATGAGCCCTGTCTCTGCGTTTATCCCTGCATGAACACTTTTTGAATTTGCCATGCTGAATGTAGCTGTCCAAACTCCATGTTTGAGTAGCACAATTACTTAATGTGTCTAATGGACAAAAGCTTTATTTAATCTGCAAAGCACTAAAATTTTCCAAGAAATTTTCCAGCCCAAGTTTCAGGTATTTTGTATCAGAGATGCCATCAAGTATGAAATGAGCCTGCCCTTCATTATGCTCTTCTGCAAAGCAAGCACTGTTCAAGTCAGTGTTCATAGCAACTTCCTTAACATAATTTGGCTAGATGAGGGGCTCCTAGTTGTGCAAGGATGTGTTTTATGCCTATCTTTCTAAACATGATGGTAATCCCTTTTGTACGGAGCATCACACACTATTTGTTAAAAACTCTAGCAAACAGTTTTGGATGAGGTCACTGTCATAGGCTTTCTAAGTCTAGAGAAACTTCTCTGCTCACAAAGTTGCTCCTCCCAGTTGCGATGAGACAGTGACCCTCACACCCAGTAGCCTCCCTAGTACTGTGGTGGCCAAATTCTGCACCTTTCACACTTCCAACATTAGTTGGGGAATAGAGACTTGATACTTCTCTCTTATCTGCCAGGGAGGCTTCTTCCAAGTCTGCCAGCAAGAAGTAGTGCAGCATCTTTAGCCATTACCTCACTTGACAAAGTGATCTAGAGAACAGGAGAGCCCTCAAATCAAGTCCCTTTTCTGTTTCGAAGTTCCTTAGACCCTACCTATGGAGACGGGGAAGTTGTGTAAACTATTGCAGTGACTTTCAGTGTCTTGACTGGCATTCTTCCATTTTCCACCTCTTAGTCCAATATTGTTGTGAGTGAGGAAAGAAAAATATAATATCATAGAGGTAAACTTCAATTTCTAAAAGTTCTATTAGGAAAGTTAAAGAGTAAATTTCTGCATTTGATCGGGCTTCGTTACTTGGTGAATATGACTTCAATCCAGAGAACAGAGTAACTTTGTCAGCCTACCATGGGAGATATGTTAACTTGGATACATTCAGCTAGGCAGATGAACCTGCATTTCCCACATCTTCATGGAATAATATCCCTACAATAGCCAGTGAGCAGAAACCTCCTTCCAGAAAGTTTTTGTAAAAAAGATTGTTTATCTTAGCTTTTAAGGGAAAAAAATTGTGAGGACTCTCATTCCTTCAGAGAAGACTAAATGAAAGGAGGTGGCTTTTCTTATACCAGAGAAAACTGCCTAAATCCAGTAGAGCAGGGCTGAAAATGCAAGTTTTCTCTGCGGAATTTCTCATTGTGATTCTCCACTCAGTATTACCTGATTTTCCTGTCATCCTGTGTCAGAATCCCTAGCTGGATCCCTGGAGGTCATCCTAGACTGTGGGTCCTACTGCATTGGCAAAATTTTTTTGGTGAACTCAGGCCTGTTTGTTCTCTCAACCAAAAGACTTTGACACATTGAAGATAAATATCTTTTCTTACCCAGTGTACTGCCCTACAAAATGAACATGGAATGGAACAAAATGAAATGTAGCCATTAGAGAGACTTATGGTACAGAATTATTACAAAATCCAGGAGCCTTTGAAACTCATTAGATAATTGTTATTTTAAATTCTTCCATATTGATGTACTTGTGAGATCACAGTGTCAGAAAGATTAAATTATGGATTTTGTTACTTATGTACAACAGAAATATTTCTTTTATATATATTACTTGCATTCAAACAGAAAAAAACCACAGCCCAGACTCAAACAAGGGAGGCTCTTGGAGATTTACCTTAAGCTAAAATAGGCAGGTTTAGATAGGATTTAAGAGGTTTATTAGCATTCAGTGGAGAAACCAAAGAATTTCCAAAGTATAGCTATATTTTTTCTTGGATATGCTTCAAAGACAATGGATAGCCTGTAAAAGAAAAGCTGAAAATGTAAGGTAGAGAGCTGCACATGCAGTTCTTTGTGAAAGGGCAAATATTTTATGTAATAGGGAAGACAATAACACAGTATGTTCTTCATTGTGCTGATAAGCCTTATCAGAAATATGGGTAATCTGTACTGAAACTGTTTAAAAAAAAAAAAAGCGTGATAAAACTCTAAAACTGGTCACTGAGGAAGAAATGCAGCTAAATAATACACAGAGTTTGAAGTGTGCAACCAAAAAAATCTCACTCTGTTTATGTTGTGATGACGTCCCTTAGACTCACTGAGTTAGAAGTTCCTGTCGAGTTATTGCAGGCGGCAGAAGACAGGCTGCTCCTCCTTTCCTTCTCAAGAAGCTTTTTTATTGTGTATATGGTTATCCAGTTTGTCATAAGACTTCTGTAACCTCTGCTGAAGTCTGGAGTTGTTGATTTTCATGGGCTGCTGCTCTTAAGATGCTGCATGCTCTTTGTTTAATCACTGTGGTAAGCAGTTTTATCATTCAGCTAAATTGCTTTCTTAACTTTAAAAAAAAAAAATAGATTACAGGGTATGCAGTGACACAGCACTCTTTTTTAGACTTTAAAACTGTAGACAAGTGCCCTCAAAAATCCGGCTTCTTCTTTAACCTTTTCCTGCAAAAAATATGCAATAAACAAATGTATCGCATCCTGGGGCCCAATGTATTTAATGTGGATCCCGAACTGCAAAACTTGCAAAAGCTTCCTGTGAATTCTTAGCCCTCTTTTTGGTTAATTCTCATCCTTTGGGTACGTTTGATGAGTTGTGACACTCTGACATTGGTACAACACAGGTACTGCTGCTGGCTTGCATTTCCTTGCAAGGAGAGGTGAGGGAATGCAGTTTGGAGAGATGAAGGGATGTGGCAGACCCCCAATGCTGTGGGGTCTGACAGCGCGATGCCAAGAGATAGACCAGCTCAAGCACTGCAAGAATAGAAAGCCTGGGAAGCAACCAAGACAATGATATCGAAACATCCTTGAGAGTATGGTGACTTGCTGAAAGAGCTTGTAACTACAATGGGAAGGTGAAATTCATTTGATCATTTACTATTAATTATTCACTGAGCTCTCATCTCCACTTAATGGGAAATTGAGCTAAACCTACTGGCCTTTGGAACAATTTCATTAATGCCTAACTGCTTTGCAAAAGGGGTTCAAATCTGATTTACTGAAGTAATATTCTCTGTTCTTGTTTAAAGAGTGTCTCTGAGGTCTGTTTTTAATAAAGGGTTACAGAGCTCTTGGAGATAAAACCGGAACATGCAGTATGTGAAGGACTTTCAGAGGGAATATTTAGAGTAATTGTGTCATGCAGTTGAGTTTATAGAAAGTTGTTAGTCGATTGCAATGGTTTTCACTAGGCTTTTGCTTATGACATTTCTGGGAAAGACGAAAGCCTGTCACAATTCGAAGCTCCTCTTCAACAAGTATATGCAGTCATAGTGGATGCCTTCCCCTGGTTTGCTTCCCAGACGTTATGTACCAGATGTGCTTTGAAATAAATATGCCCCACAAATTCAAACACAGGAGATCACAAATTAATCTGGTACCTAACACAACAACAAAAAATAAAGGTGTATTCTGTCATTTCTATGGCCAAAATGTAAACAGACAATGTAAATTAAGACTGTAGGAACCAGTAAAATTGTAGATCTGGGGATTATGCCCAGTTTAGACCAGTCTGCCCTATATTATTACAGCTTTATGCTGTTGTAAAGTGATTAAAATTAGGAGGGTTAAATTGGTTTCAAATACAATGTATTGCAATAAATGTATGCATGAAGCTCCAAGCAGATTTCCAGGAGTAAAATTTCTCTACTGATACATATTTTTTCTGAAAGTACACCAGTTAAATCTGCTTAAAAAATGACACTAAAGCTCAGCTAGAGACCTTGCAGGCTGAGTAATATCAACATATTTATGAGACACAAAATACTTAACAAATGAGTCCTCAGTACCACTGGATACTGGAGATAAAAAGGTAAATAGTTCCTAAAGTATTATTAGAGCTTTTGTTTATGTGGCTGACGTTTTGCCACCATGTTTTCCAGTTACCACGGCAACTCTGCCCAACTGTGAGAGCCACATAAGACATTTTTTATTCTGACAAACAAAAAAACCTGATCAGCTGGCTGCAGGGATGCTGGCACACCAGGGTACACTGTTGAATAGCACAGCCTGAATATCCCTCCAGGGATTAGTAACCAGAGTGGCACCAAATAGTCATCCTTGCCTTGACTGTGATTACATCACATCCCTTATGAAACGGGAGTTGTCTCTAAGATGTTTTGTTCAGGAAAGAAAAGTTTCAGTGCAGAGATAGAGAGGGGAAAATACTTTCTTAATCAAAGTTGTTACTTTCCTGAACTTTTCCCCATTGCAAATTCTTACCGTTTTAATACTCAAGCAGCGAACAGCTAAGCAAGAATAAACAAGATATGAACCAGAAACAATTTTTTGTCTGGCTACTTATGAAAGAGAAAATTATTAACCTGTAAATTTAGTAATGAAGTTGATTCAAATGCTAAAGATCTGCTAGCAGAAGACCTCTGATAGCCACCCCTCAAACAAACATTCTCCTCTACTCAGTATCTTATGAATTTTGTTGATACTTAGAAACTTTATTCTCCCTGGAAAGGCTGGTATCAGCTTGATTATACTCAAATGCACATCTGCAAAAAAAGATTTTTCTCTCACCTTTGCTGTGAGTGAACTTACTTCCAAGGAGGAGTAAAAAACTGGCATCTATTAAGTGGCTGGTTCTGCAGGGATTTTAACAGTTCCAGATGTCTACATCCCAGGAATATCACCTTTTCATAGATGGAGAGGGGTGCTTGTGACAGCACAGAGACTTTGAGAGTCTCCAAGTCTCCATTCTTTATAAAGGTAATAGCGCTTCACATCACTAAAGCATAGAAATGTAAAGCTGGAGAAAATGTCAAGACGCCATCCAGTAACCTTTCCATTGAAATAGGGTCAAGGACACCTACATCAATACCTTAACAGAAGTTCATTTGATCAGCTGTAAAAAAAAAAAAAACCTTCAAGAGGAAGTTCTACAGTCTATGTAACTTTTACTAAAACTTTACTATCTTTTTTTTTTTTGAGAACTAAACAAATCAGATTCTTCCATCCTCTCCTCATGCTTCTTGAATGTGCTTTCACTGTACATTTCTGAAGGACTCTCTGCAGCTTGTCTGCATTTCTCAGAAAGGGTGGTACACTCAATAAATAGACATAGGGCTTGAATGGTGTTCATATCTTTTCCTGCAAAGCATTGCATAAGTACACAGTAAGCACGTATATTTTTAGCAAGTAGCATCCTGTTCATTTTAGATTCTACTGACCCTACCTCCAGCTTACCCATATCATTTGAACTCTGATCCAATCCAGAGTGTTTGCAGTTTTGTTTTTTTTTTGAAACCTGATGTAATTTACAGAATTTGAGAGTGCTTTTTATTCCATGATTCAAGTAATTCCTGAAAATTGATTCAAGTAATTCCTGAAAATACTAAATGGAAACTGATCTAAAAAATAGTTGTATCAGATCTTGTTTGAGATTTATCCCAGTGATCCTTATAGACATGTAGTAAAGTAAATCCTTTTTTTTTAGTGATACATTTCGATAGATTGTACTGGGACAAATAGTCACAAGATGTCACTGGCAAATCAAGACATTTCAGAGCCCTAAAGACATATGTAAGTATGGGTCTTACTCTGTGAAATTCCTGTTAAAAGTACACTCAAAGTGGGCCACCAGGACAGAGCAAGTGCTCCTTTGCTGCACACAGAGCACATGTATGTTGTAGGAACAGAAGAAACCAAGCTCCCCTGCCCAGATTTCCAAAGTGGCCACCTCTGGTATGGAAACTGGACCCCTGAGCAACGCAACATGTGTCTGTTAACACGGCTTACTTTCCTGCTTGGGTGCTACAGTAAGTATTTATGGCTGCATCTACATGAGTGTTTTGGCTCAGATCTGCTGAGCTTTTCCTTTTGAAGTGGATCTCCCAATTGCCTCCCCTGACTGTGCTTTGATTACACCATGAAGTGGTCTCAGAGCTCACAAACCAGATTGCTTTTAGTTGAAGATGAACTGGAAGCTGTGCTCCAGTGTGCCTGAGAGAGACACTCCAACTGCAAAATGACACTTTATCCAAGGGCCAGACTAACATCAGCCCAAAGGAAAAATTGTAGAAACACTCAGGTAACACCAAGAGCTGTTTACTGTAATCCTCAGCACTTCTGTATCTCTTAGATCTGTTTCTTGTAGTCGAGGGGAAATCCTACTGTATTTCATGGCTTTCTGCAGCAAACTGCGTTGCCTGGTATAGCAAAAACAGAGTAGGGCATTCTATCAGGTTATGAAAAAGCCTTTTTTTCTGAATTGCCTGTCATAAGAAGGATCAGCTTATACAAGAAATCCCCAAATTACATTAGTCAAGTCATCCTCTTGTCACAGTATGGGAGCAAAGAGCAGCTAAAACCCAGGCTGAGTGTAAAGCTCAGAAGTACTTTGACAGGCTACTGTTGAATCCACTGGATTGAGATTCTTGATCCAGCATAATTTGGGCACTCAGCTCACTAACTATGGGGTTTTTCTTTTTTTGCAAATAGGCTTTTATTTCTCATAAAATACAAAACTACAGAAGAAATGCCAATGCTTTGTGAAGTACTTACACATGCCCACAAAGATCGGATGTCAAAGCTAGCATGTAATAAGGATTTACATAATAAATAATGCATTAGTGGCTAGGATTTGAGCAGTTATGTATTAAACAGAGATTTCTAAAGCCAGTAGGAGGCTTTTTGAAAGCAAAGTTTTGAAAGAAATGGAGGGAAAAGCAAAAGAAAATTGCCCTGAAACAAGGTTACTTGTGCAGATTTCAAAGATATAATCTCCAGGAGCACAGCAAATGCTTTGTAAAATGAGACTGATTTGAAGTGAAAGTTTGACCAAGACTCAAGGAATTTGTGGTTCCTTAGTACACATATAATACTAGGAAGGATTCTGTTGTCATGCTGTAAACACTGGCAAGCATAACTCAACTTAAGATTTTTTCAGGAAAGCTTTGCTATTTCCAGCCCACACACCCCACAACTGAATAAATAGACTCATATTTATAAATTGAATAGGGCTTTTTTCTGTAAATCTGTAATAGTGGATACTAATTTTGTCAGAATTTTTCCTTAAGAATCTTCTCTTCGTATACTTTCACGACTGAAATATGTTTATACTAAAATAAGCACATGGTGATTGCAGTATGTGCCAACATACCCTGCTCAAAAGTGAGAGTTACTATAGGGCTCTTATTTGGTAGCTGTTATCCAACGGGATGAATGGCCATTTGACATAGATGATTGACTCTATAAAGGTAGAAGAATATTCAGAACAAAAGATTCTGTGCAGGATATTAGATTTCACAGAATTGCTGTTCAGGACATATAGATCATGTATACACGATTGGCCATAAAATATATAATGCACAGGGGTTTGGATAACTTTCCAAATTGTTTGAGCTCTAGAAATACAGCTTTGTTGTTTCTGGTTTTGGTGTCATATTGTAGTTAGCAGCTGGCATGAGAACATAAGAAAGGCCATACAGTCTGGAGTTTTAGCTCTGTATCCTGTTTCTAACTGTAGCCAAGAGCAGATGCTCAGAGAAGAGTATAAAAAAAGTGAAGTTTATTATATTTCCACTTCTATCCTCTATATATAGAATCATAGAATCACAGAATCATAGAATGGTTAGAGTTGGAAGGGACCTTCAAAGGTCTTCCAGTCCAACCCCCCTGCAAGGAGTAGGGACATCCCTGACTAGATCAGGTTGCTCAGAGCCTCATACAGCCTGGACTTGAACATTTCCACGGATGGGGCTTCCACCACCTCTCTGGGCAACCTGTTCCAGTGTTCTACAACTCTCATTGTGAAAAATTTTTTCCTAATATCCAATCTAAATCTACCTCCCTTGATTTTAAAACCATTACCCCTCGTCCTATCACAACAGGTCCTACTGAACAGCCTCTCCCCATCTTTCTGGTAGGCCCCCTTGAGGTACTGGAAGACCGCTATCAGGTCTCCCCAGAGCCCCTCTTCTCCAGGCTGAACAGCCCCAACTCTCTCAGCCTGGCCTCATAGGAAAGCTGCCCCAGCCCTCTGATCATCTTCGTGGCCCTCCTCTGGACCTTCTCCAACTGGCCCATGTGTTTCTTATGTTGGGGGCTCCAGAACTGGACACAGTACTCCAGGTGGGGTCTCACGAGGGCAGAATAAAACGGCAGAATCACCTCCCTTGGAAGTGATCACCTGTTGGCCATGCTTCTCTTGATGCAGCCCAGGATGTGATTGGCCTTCTGGGCTGCAAGAGCACATTGCTGGTTCATGTTGAGCTTCTTGTCCACCAGCACTCCCAAGTCCTTCTCCTCAGGGCTGCTCTTGATCCATTCTCTGCCCAGCCTGTATTTGTGCCTGGGATTGCCACGACCTTACATTTGGCCTTGTTGAACTTCATGAGGTTGGCATGGGCCCACCTCTCCAGCCTGTCCAGGTCCCTCTGGATGGCATCCCTCCCTTCCAGCATGTCGACAGCACCACACAGCTTGGTGTCATCGGCGAATTTGCTGAGGGTGCACTCTATCCCACTGTCCATGTTGCCGACAAAGATGTTAAACAGGTCCAGGCCCAACACAGACCCATGAGGGACACCACTCATGAGCAGTCTCCACTTGGACATTGAGCCGTTGACCACCACTCTCTGAGTGCGGCCATCCAGCCAACTCCTTATCCACCGAGTGGTCCGTCCATCAAATCCATGCCTCTCTAATTTAGAGAGAAGGATGTCGTGCGGGACAGTGTCAAAAGTTTTGCACAAGTCCAGGTAGATGATATCCGTTGCTCGTCCCTTGTCCGCTGATGTTGTCACCCCGTCATAGAAGGCCATCAAATTGGTCAGGCACGATCTGCCCTTGGTGAAGCCATGTTGGCTGTCACCAACCATGTCACCCCAAGGACATCTGGAGCTAAAGATGATATCTTTGTGTTTAATAGCTTTTATGTATTTTCTTTCCATAATTTTTCTTTTTAAACTTTTTTGTAACCTTTTAGCAGCTATGACATCGTGAACCAATGAATTCCTCAGCTTAATCATATTTCGAGGAAAAAATACCACCTTCCATTTGTTTTGGAACCTCCTAGTTTAATTTAAGACCTTTCTATGTATATATATGTAAGATCTATATGTGAGATGGCAATCAGCAAACAGTTTCTACAGCTGCTCTTAGAACATATGTTGAAACCTTGCAGAATCTCATTGACAGCTGAGTTCTTGAAGATGCTGTTGAAAAAGTGCATCTTTGTTCTGTCAGCGTATGTATAAAGGAGGCTTTACCTACCACTTACGGAAAAAAAAAATGAGTCATGATATAAAAGCAACATAGCTCTGATTCTTCCTGAAACAGAGCTAAGACAAAGGTAAGACAGCACAAACAACTAACTACTAAAGGTACAAGGTTTCGAACAGCCAAAAATTACAAAGGCTTAGACAAATGTCTTCTTGTGAATACTGGTGAGATGGTTTTTATCTCAACGTCTGCCTCTCTAATAGCAGTTTAAGTGAATACATTACTTATTTAAGCTAGGTAGCTGAGAAATTCAGCTTCCTTCTACTTCCCTGTTTCAGATGTGGCAATATCCAGGAGAGAGATTATATGGGCAGAGGTGAAGAGAAATACCTTTAGCCTCCTCACTATGATTCTCCAGCAGATATCTCTGAGTATCTTTGGAAACTAGAGTTACCGGGTGGCAAGAAATCTTGCACTGACAAGATTTCACTGATAAGAAGTCTCTAAGAGATTTCGGGAAGGACTGGGTTGCTCAACCTGTGTCCCTGCTCCTGTGGTCTTGTTTATCCCTGGCTCTGCAGGCTTCAGGCCCAACAACAATTCTTATAGGATTTGCTTGCAATTTAACTCCCGATCAATGCCTCATACTGTTAGGTGCAGATGGTAGATTCCCAAGCAGTGGCTTGGTTAGTCTTCCCCACAGTTTAAGGAATATCTGATCCTATAAAGAATATGTTTGAATGTGTGAAGCACATTGATTAAACATATTCTGACATTGATGTTATGGTGGAAGAGTAAGGGACATCCAGGAACGTTCAGGCTGGACATAGACTGATTAAGCTCAGTGGACAAAAACCTGAGTATCCTGGTGGATAAGAAGTTGAACATGAATCATCAGGGCACTCTTGAGAGTCATATTGAGAGAGCAGAGCCAGCAGATAAAAATAAGTGATTATTCTGCTCTCTTCCTCAATGCTGAGGCCAGTTCTGGCCACCTTAGTACAAGGCAGATTTCAGCAAACTGGACAAAGTCCAGCTGAAGGTCACTACAGCGGCTGGGAAGAGGCTGAGGGGGCTGGGGTCATTCAGCCTGGAAAAGGGAAGGCTAAGGGAGAATGTTGTTGCTAGAGCCAAGCTGTTCTCAGAAACACACTGCAGAAGGACCAAAGCAATGATTATAAGTTGCAGCAAAGGAAATTTTGAGTAGGTGTAAGGGAAAAAAAATGCCTGTCAGAGTAACTAAATACAGTAAGAAGTGCCGTGGGAGAGGCTTTGGAATCTCTGTCCTTGGATATTTTCCAAACTCAACTGGACTTTGCCTGATTTAAACTTGAAACGAGCCATAATTTGAACAGGGGGGTTGAACTGAAAGACCTCCAGAGGTTCTTTCTGATATTAATATTCTATGACTCTGTGAATCATAGAATCATGGAATCACAGAATGGTTTGGGTTGGAAGGAACCTTAAAGAGCATCTACTTCCAACCCCCCTGCCATGAGTGACAACATCTTCCACTAGATCAGGTCTCTCAAAGCCCCATCCAATGTGTCCTTGAATGCTTCCAGGGATGGGGCATCCACAATTTCTCTGGGCAACCTGTTCCAGTGTCTCACCACCTTCACAGTAAATAATTTCTTCCTTATATCTAATCTAAATCTGCCATCTTTCAGTTTAAAGCCATCATCCCTTGTCCTATCACTACATACCCTTGTCAAGAGTCTCTCCCCTGCTATAAAGTCTCCCCAGAGTCTTCTTCAGGCTGAACAACCCCAACTCTCTCAGCCTGTCTTTGTAGGTGCTCCAGCCCCTCTGATCATCTTTGTGGCCCTCTTCTGGACTTGCTCCAACAGGTCCACGTAAAGACATGTTGGGGGCCAAAGCTGAACACAGTACTCCAGATGGGGTCTCACGAGAGTGGAGTAGAGCGAGGAATCACCTTTCTTGACCTGCTGGCCACACTTCTTTTCATGCAGCCCAGAATGTGGTTGGCCTTCTGGGCTGCAAGCACACATTGCCAGCATCTTATCAATCAACACCCCCAAGTCCTTCTCCTCAGGGCTGCTTTCAATCCATTCTCCGCCGAGCCTGTATTTGTGCCTGGGATTGCCACGACCCATGTGCAGGACCTTGCACTTGGCCTGGTTGAACTTCATGAGATTCTCATGGGCCCACCTTACAAGCCTGTCAAGGTCTCTGTGGATGGCATTGCTTCCCTCCAGTGTGTTGACCACACCATACAGATTGTTGTTGGCCAGCTTGATGAAGGTGCACTTGATCTCACTGTCCATGTTGCCGACAAAGATGTTAAACAGGGTTGGTCCCAATACCAACCCCTGAGAAACACCCCTCATCACTGGGCTCCACTTGGACATCGAGCTGTTGACAACACTTTGAGTGGGGCCGTCTAGCCAATTCCTTGTGCACAGAGTGGTCCATCCATCAAATCCATGTCTCTCCAGTTTAGAGACAAGGATGTCACGTGGGACAATGTCAAATGCTTTACAGAAGTCCAGGTAGATGATGTCAGTTTCTCTTCCCCTATCCACCAGTGCTGTAACCCCATCTCAGTATGACTTCTCTGAGGTCACAATTTCTTTTCTTCATTGTGTGGCCTGCAGTCAAGTTGCTCTATTAATATTTAAGCAGATTAAATAAAAAGGGAATAGTCTTCATTCTTAACACCCAAGAATCCCACTTGTAGTTAATGTGATCTCAGGAAAGGTTTCAGAATACTCTAAGAAGTCCCAGCCACCAATATGGAAGACTTTTCCGTATAAAAAGGTTTTATGTTTTTTTTTTTATTGTCCTTCAATATGATATGATGATATGACAAAAGAGAAAAGTAGTTGCATGTATTGCTGATGAAACAAAAAGAAAATGTCTTACACATTTGCTCTAAGACTTCAGTCCAGTTTCATAACCAGATAAAGACCATCTCAAGAAGTTTTGCTTTATTTTTTTTTTTTTTTGGCAAGCACTTTGAAGCATTTTTGAAAAATAAAAAGATAAGAGAAAATAAAGTCTCCTCACAAGCAGTGTACCTTTACTGCTGCATTCCATTATGTGAAGCAACACAGTAGTCTATTGTAAAAATGACTTCGGTGTTGTCAAAGAGATGTTAGGAGTGTGATATAACTCCTCTAATGTAGAAAGCTCAAAGAAAAACTTTGTCTTTTTGTTCCCAGTGCAAGTTAAAAATATTGTTAACTGTACAGGTATGAATGCCTCCAAAACTGTTGAGCAGACTGACAGGCCTTCTAGCTTGGCAATGTTCTGAGTTCTTCATGCCATTAACATACAGGATTTAAAATAGAATTTTCACTGTAGAAATGTCCAGCAAAAATATTCTAAGAGGTTGTCAAGTGAATTGCAACAAGGGTAATAGTATGCTTATCTTTCAAATTAAGATGTGTTTTCTTTCAGTTTCAAAGCCTGTAATTTCGTCTTGGCATCAGATCTCTCCAGCAATGAAACCTTCAAAAATTCTGGTTTTCAGTATGGTTGAGGAATGGAGTTGGAAACTGCTAAATTATTCTGTTGCTCATGGTAGAAAGCCCAGCTCTCCCTCCTTCTGTGTGCTATCAGGAACATGTATTATTAAAAAGTTTTTTGTCAGTGAAGCCGATGGAAATGAGTTTCAGTTCTCATGAGGACTGTACCTGTTAAGCAATAAAGGCCTTTTCTTATCTGGTCTTTTTGCATGGTAGCATCACCCTCTGAAGCTAGTGAAAAGTGCTACTCAGTCCTTTTTAACACAGGAGAGTGCTGCCTGTCAGAGGTAACTGTGTACTTCATGTAAGTAGAGACTCAGGTCTACCCTGAGACAAAGTTCATTTATGAGCAAGGCGCTCTGGAGCTTGTTATACAATGAGTCCAGACCCTTCAAAGAGTATTACTCCTAAAAACTAGTGTACTGACCCACATCCAAACCTCTGTAGTCTTTGGAGTGTCTGCTCAAGCTTCCATTTTCTCTTAGAATTCACATTTTCACTGAAGAAGCTCAGTTTTTGTGAAAGAGCAAACTTTTCTTTCAACTCACATATTCCTTTCTCTGAGTTGAGCTGAAGGAGCATGTTTTCTGTCTGACGGCTGCGAAAAACACTGCCTTGACATTATTTGTGCACCGTGACCTTCCCTTCTCCCACCAAGCACACACAGTTCAATGAATATCTGAGTGTTCTTTAAAAATGGTGTCATTTTCCTGAAAAATCCTTTAGCTGGTATTTAAGTCATTAATGGAGGTAGCTTGTTGCCTTAAACAGTTACCAAGAGATGGCAGGCAACAGTTGAAAAAAAGTATTGTAACTTTATTGGTGGACTAATCAAAAAAGTCCCCAGACAAGTAAAAATCCGAGAGAAATTTGTGTATGAATTTTGTGAAGAAAGCTTGGGCTGTAGCTAAGGGCTATTTGTAGGAAACTTTAACAGACTTTTTTTTTCCCCTCGGTATAAGAGTTTAAAACAGTTAATGAAGAAATAAACACAGTCGTAGATCTTACAGGATATTTTGTGCAGCATTTGGTAGATTTAATGTCTTTATTTTTTGTTTACACTCCAAAAACATGTATGTAATAAAACACTGACAGTGACAGTACCCTTCATATTTTATATATATTTGTAGTATTTGGTATATTAAAACATAATTTATTGCAGACACACATACATTCAGGCATGTTACTGAAACTTTAACATCATCCAATGCAAATATGAAATCCAGCAGATTTTACAAAGTCAAATTTCATAAAACGTGAGGTTCAGGTTTAGTTAGGAATTTGATGCCTTTACATTGACAATTTAGTATTATCATATTTACCTTAGCATATCTTCATGTTTTTAAGTGTTTTTATGTTTTCACATCCTTTCAGTTTATATTAAAAAAAGATAAAATGATTCTACATGATCTAGAAGTGCTTTACTGGATATTTCATCAATCCTGATCATGTTCACCAAGAAATGCAATGCAAGCAGGAAATTGCTACTTTTAATATCTCTTTAACAGCTTGTAGATCAAAATATTGACACTTAGGATTGTGATTGATCACTAGCTTAGCATAAGCTCAGTTGATTCAAGTGCTAAATTTGGCTGAATATTATTCTGATCAGTTTAACGTTCCTAGACATCAGTTCATCTCTATGTCCCAATAAAGTGTGACCTGTTGAGTCATGTTCATCAGAAACATATTGTAGACTGGCATTTTTTTTTATTTCTGACATTTTGAAGCTCCAGCTGCTTGACAGTACTCAGTAATACGAAGTGTCAAAATTGATGTCTCATGTATATGTGGGTTAATACATTTTGTAGCATTTACAACAGGCAGGCTTATCAGTGATTCTCCACAGTTACCTTCTTTGAATACAATATATCTGCACTGTGACTGAAAGACAGATTGGCTTCTTGATCTGATACAGAGGAGAAAAAATTGAGGTTTTAACTTGGTGAACAAGAAGCTGTCTCCCTCCACCAAGCAATGTTTCATGGTACTGTACACAGTTTAAATTTGACTTAAAATCAAATTGTCTTTCACCAGTGTGAACCTCTGCCAACATTCTTCCTTTTCCAACCCCCGTTTGACCATTTTCTCCTCTGCAGACTGAAAATCTCACATCCTGCTTTCTGGTGGTAAAGGTATTGTATGTCTCTTCAGTGTGGCATTCCAGTTCTGTATACTGTAGCAGATCATTTAATCATAAAAGGTTAGATACTGTGCAAACATCGGCTAATCGGCTATGGGAACAATTACAGATATTTCTGACCAATGGTCAGACTAATTGGCTTAAGGAAAAAATTATAAAGCAGTACTGATGCAGGTATCTATATCTGCGTAACAGTAGATAGGTTAGATGAATGGCAGAATGGATGGATGAACATGTGTGACCCAAATGAAGGAAAGCCATCCACCCTGCAGATGCTATTTCATCCTACCTATTATACAACAACACTACTACTCCCTCTACAATGGCTGTGATACATGAAGGCAAGTGATTGTGAGCAGGATTACTGAAACAGAGCACTAAATGATGTATTGCAGAGCTGAATATAAAAGGGATTTATTCTGCATAGAGATTGTTCTTTGGCTTTTCTACTAAAATCAGGCATAGCACTAATTAAAAAAAAAGTAGTTGCAGGCAGATTGTTTGTTAACAAAATAAAGCTAGGGAATAAGAACATCAGGAACAAAGAGATAACAGAAAACTCACTGCAAAAGGTGACATAGAACATGGACCTTCTGTCCCTTCTGTTCTCCCTCTAATTAAAAACAGAAGCAGGAAATAAATTAAATGTATCAAGCCTCTGGTACGTGCAATTCTCAGACCAGACAAGGCATGCATACCTCCTGTGAAAAAGTACACGTGATGGGTAGCATCCGATGGGACCTTAGGTCCTTTTTCAGCCCATTGCTGTAGGACTATGGGGCAATGCAGTACCAACCTTAGAGGGTGTGCTTTTATAGTTGGCTTGGTTTGCTCCCTGTTTTGCTCCTGGCCCTGATTTCCACCAGCCTGTATTTACATACATCAGACTGCCTGTAGGCTTCACTCTGGAGTGCATCAAGTTGCTATAGAGATGGGAGAAATCCAACAAAACCCAGGTGATTATTTACTCTAGTGTCTCTTCTACCTACCTGCAGTATTGAACATGAGACAGTCCACTCCAGTTAACCAGTAGACCAGGCCCCACTTGTTGGCACCAAAACCAGATCACATTACCAGTATACATGTACAGAAATGCATCCAAATCACTTTGTGTTCAGCACTGTCTCCTGTTCTACGAGTTGACAGCATGAGAATAAAATTACTAATGTATTTTAAACATACTTTTTTTTTACTATCTTGGACTTTTTGAATTCAGAGGATGGAGTCCATCTCACCTACTCATAAATGGAGGGAAATATGCATGTCCAGAATGTGATTCATATTACGTGTGTTAGAAAACTCTTAGGACATGCTGAATCCCCCTCTAAAAGAACACACAGAAATATTGTCTGGATAGTATGAGATGACTAGCTGAGAATTTACTGTCTAAGTTTTGGATACCTAAATTGAGGCAGATGAATCAGAATAATATTATGTTGGAAAATCCTAGAATTTACGCTTTTATGTATTTTCTTTCCTTTTTTTGAAGGTAGAAGTTGATAATTCAATATATGTTAGTGCTAATGAACAATCATCATTAGTGTTATTAGAAGTTAATTTTCCATCATATAGATGAACATTAAAATCTATATTATGTGCTTGTAGTTAGAAATTCTATATATCTTCCTAGGATTTCCCAGGCAGAAGTGCATCCACATGCCCTGAACCATCTGTGCCCTTCCCCAGTGCACTATGATGCACACGCACACACACACACACACACACACACACTCTCTTTTCTCCTGCTCTCTAGTGAGATCAAAATATAAATTCCTTAATTCTTAATCTTTAAATATGAAATGCTTCTCTGTTGTTTTAACTGATTTTTAGCTTTAGCAGGTTAGTCTTGCTGTAGGAAGGCTTTTACTCTTTAGAGTAAAAGCTGAGATTTCTCTTCAGTTTTCACCCGAATCAATTCCAAATAAGTTCCAGGAAAATGGTAGATCACAAAATAAAAAGCATAAAGCTTTTTATGTAGGTAGATCCTAAAGCCTATATTGTCAGATCTTTTGCAGGTGCAAGAGCCTGTCAAGTTAGAGCAGACAATGGTAGGACAAGGTTAAGCTGTAGCTCTGGCTTTTCAATACAAAGTGGGACTAGCTGCCTTTCTGTCTCCACAAGGTACAGGTAATCGCACCCAATGAGGGGAGGAGAGCAGACCTCTGAAGAGGATGACTATTGAGAGAGGTTGTCTGATACTAATAAGGAAGATACACTACATCTCTCAGTGATATGCAGAAGCAAGCTTGGTTTTTTTTGCATGCTTGGAGAACCCTCTCTGCAGTTGCAGAAGCCCCTTACTACAAGTCAGGCATTTATAGCACAACTGAATCATAGGCTAAAGACTTCAGTACACAGCCTGCAATACTGTAGACTTTAGACTTATGCATGGAGTATGTTAATCCATAGAGTATTTCCTCTCTAACTTTCCAGATTTCTTCCAAATTGCAAATGCAACTAGAGTGCATAACACATCATTCTCTGAATATGTACAGTCATGATAATCTTGTCATCTAGTGGTGTGCATATATTTCTCATCAACTGAAGTCAAGTGTAACAAACAATTAATGGGTTGACTACTATCTGTATCACTGTGCCATTGATGTAGACTTTGCAGATTACAGTGTTATGGAAAGGAGAAGCCGTAATAATAGTAAATGTAATAACAATTAAAAAAAAAAACCTGATCTGCAGGAGAATGTTAGCATCCAAGACAAATACAGAAGCTGTGGGGCCAACCCAAAAAACTGGAGAAACTAAAAGTTGTAGAAAACTCAATGTGCCTGACATGCATATTGAGGAAGTACCTATGTCCTTTTTAAATACTGAATAAAATATGAAGCTGGAGGCATTCAAATTTTGAAAGAATCTCTTTCATAGTCTTATAATGTGTGGCAGCCTCAAGTTTTTACTGTGCTGTTTTCAGTCTTCTCTCAGGGATGTTGCTGCACATCAGAAAAGTATTAGACTGTAAGTCCTCAGGTATTTCATTCTGCTGTGGTACAGGTTATTATCATTATTCAGAATATTTGGTCCAGGAAATTATTTGAAGTGGTTTTACAGCAAGAAATATGCTAGACATGCTGCTATCTGGGAGCACTCAGTTTCAGGTAAGAAATGGAAAGATGCAGAAACTTTTAGCATAAACTGGAAGCTAACCCTCAATAGATTATTTTTACATTAAAAAAAAAATAAGAAAGTTTACAGCTGCAAAAATAATCTTGTAGGAATATTTGGGGATCAGGACTGGGAGGATTTGCAGAACAGTAGACTGTTTATGAAAGTCCTCAGTCCCTTTTCAAGTGCACTGTTCTCTGCACTGTATGAATAATTTTCCTGATTTGTTGAGGCTAAATTATATATCTATTTAAACAAAAAGAGGTTATATATGTCTTCTCATGGCACAGAGATGCAGCCCTGTCACTGAATACCTCCTGGGATGGGGAGTGTGTACCCAAGTCCATACAGTTGCTGAGCTCTTCATAACTCTTCATATAGTTACATCTGCCCCAAAGACTGCCTCTGGGTGGTTTTTTTTGGAGTTGAACTCTTGGGATTCAGAGGATCTCCTTTTCGATACTAAGCTGGAACTTTGAAAAAGATATTCCATAATGTGAAAATAATCATTTTTACGTTGCTGTTTTTCTCTTTGTATGAAGTGCTCTGTATCTCAGTTTCTCAAGCCGCCTAAAACCAATTCGATACAGATTCTGGAGTGTCAGTTTAAAAGTACACTTTCCTAATTACTTTTTCCGCACTAACAATTGATTCCCCATATTATTACTTTTTTTTTTTTTCCTCCTGCAGCAGGTGTCATCTTACAAAAGTGTCTGCAGCAGTTAATGAAAAAGTGGAATATTCTGGGAGTTGTAGTCTTTCAAACAGAGCTTCGCAAGGACATACCTGTATTGGAACACTACAGCTCCCTGAACTTCCTCGCATCACTGCCTATGAAACGTCCTGCAACATGACTAGTTTGAGGGGAGGGGGGTGGTACTCATGGACTTCCAGAACTGCAAATTGCATAGCACCTTGAATCTGGGTATGGGGCAATTGGGAGGCAGAATGGACACCTGTGAAGCAGTGCATGCCTAGCGTGGAGAATGAAGAAGTCTGGTATGAGGTGACATTGTCATTTGAAATATTTCATTTCAGAAAAATATTCAGCCCACTTTGTGCTTTTACCACAGAGCTCTGCAGGAGCTCTGCCACTTGGACACTCCTCAGACACCTACATTTTGGTCAAATCATGTTGCGCTTATCTTCTTTTAGACTTTTCTTTGATTTAAATGGCTTCTGGTGCTGGCTGTTTTCTTCACCTTCTTTGGCATGTGCCCTGGGAAGAGGTTGTCTGTCTACAGTCCCTGAATAGAAGAAAGACTCTGGAACCACTGCTGCAGTCCCATTCCCAATGGCTCCATTGCTTCAAAACTTTCTAACCCTCTGAGAACTATTTTTTGTTTCTTTTTTTTTTACAGCTTAACTCTCCACACTAGTTCATTCAGACAGACACAAGCTTCAGAGGGATTACAAAAGCAATCACTCTACCTAGATGGAGATACATAAAGATCTAAATAAAAAAAAAATATTAAAAACTTCTACATAATTCTTACTTCTGTTTATTTTGGCAGTTCCTTGGCCTTATCTCCAGCTTGCCCAATGAGCCTAATCAGCCTTCATTGGACCCACATTATTCCTGATTTGAGAACTTAGGTACAAGTTACATATTCCCTGACAGCAAGTGTCTGGCTCCAGATGTAGACTATATTCATTGACAGAGCAACTGGAGTGCTTTACAAGAATTTTTCAAGTTGTTATAAAACTAAGAGTCCCCCAAACATCGTGCTCATTAATTTGAAAACCCGTACTGAAACTCCTACAGCAGCAGCTGTGCTTGTGCTGAGAGCATTGTTGGTTTCTGCTGCTGAGCAGGTGGTGTTAGAATAGCCTCTTTCACTGCCTTTTTGTATTCATGATCCTAGCTGGAGACCAGAAGGTGGGGGAAAAAAGCATAAAACTGTAAAATAAAGAGATAGAGATAATGATACTTTCTTTCCCGCAAGGGCTCAATTTTATTTTAACTTCTGAGCGACTGTTTTGGGAAATCTTATTTTAGCTAACCAGCCTGATTCTCCATCTAAGTCAGTTTTGCTTTGTCTGTACTAACACAAACTTTCAGTGTCTCTGCTATAGAAAATTTCATTTTCAAGTCACAGTATTCATTCAGACTATTATATAATTCATATTCCATGCAATAAATGTATGCATGCATTTATATGAGCACCTAAATATTTGGGAGAAAAATGGGATTTTATTTTGCAAAAAAAAAAGTGTACAGGCACTGAGGAGAGAGCAAAGAGAAATGGATGGTGAAGGAATCAGCTTCCAGAGACATCATTCACCTCATAAGAAGGAACATCAATTAATTGAAAAATATTAGGAAATACATGAGAAAAATACATACATTCAAGTTAATGACTAGTTTTATGCTTTACAGTCTTTGCCCTACATGCACTAATAAATTCCATAAACATCCAATACTTAGATCTGGCAGAAGTATTTATAATTAATGTCTTATTGGACTGAGTGATGCTTATTTGCAGATTTCTCTAATAAATAACATCTTTAACATATTCCTAACAAATGCCAAGAAATTCCTATGAAGTTAAAACTGAACTATATCTTGGCTGCTTTAAGGAAACTCCAAATGCAAAGTGTTCTTGGAGTCTCTCTTTTACCAGAGGAAATATACTTTCTGATTTTGAATATATGCTACCACCTGGTACTGAATGATGAAAAAAGACAAACAAATTTTTCTGAAGTCCAGTCATGAAAAGAAAAACAACCAACCAACCAAAAAGCAATGAAAAGATAGTGCTAGAATATGTTTTTTAGATAATATGTTCCTGCAGAGGACAAAGATATTATATTATTTTTATTTTAAATTATTTTCCTAATGTTATGGGGCTTCCTATTTTTTAAAAAAGTAACAGTCTGTATTACCATAATCACCACTAACAAATAAAAAAGAACAGATGCACTTTGTCTTCTATCAAAATGTAATTCTTTTAAAGTATTCTGCAATAAGGAATACTTGCATGAGCTCGGATGCTTTTGAAGATGAATACACATGTTAAGTGCAAGATTATTAATTCAATTAATTAATTCAATTTATTCAGTTATTTATCCTATTAATTTATTCAATGAATAATTAATTAGTTGTTTTTTACTTTAAAAGGTTCGAGATGTCCTTGAGCAATTCATAGACCAATATATCAGTGTAATTAACCACAGGCTGCACTAGAAATACAGTGAAAATTTTTAATCTGCTGCTTACAGTGGATGGAGTTGCTGGTCCTTAGTGGACCATAACAGACCTCTTTGGAGAGCACTGCATTCGCTCCATACTGCTTGCTGTCTAAATACACAGAGAACAAAGAAAAGCATAATCATGGTAACAGCCCCTCCCTCCCTTGTAGGGCAACGCTGAAAAGTGAAAAACGAGTACCACGATTCAAATAGTCAAGACACTACAGGACAGATCTTCTCAATCAGTCCTTGGTCTTAACCAAGGGAGCTACTTCCAAGGTCAAATGTGGCTCGTTAGGAACAGTATCAGTACTATTCACTGCTCCAGGAGCGCTGGGCTCCAAATTTGTCCTTATTCATACCTACAAGGCATGGAGTTCAGGACCTTATTTAGCCATTATGGTGAAGGGATGCATATATTTACCCAGTAAAATTCGGTGTTAACCCAGAGGTGTTAATCAGACTGATTTAATATTACCACACATTATGCAACTGGTACCATTTATATCCTCCGAGTCTGGTACTGTCCTTTGAGGTATCCTGCATTTATACAGCAAATTTGCCCCAGTGTTTGTGTCAACAATACAGCATTTATTTACATTCCTTATATTTTAGCATAGTACTGCAAGAAAAACATTGGTAAATGCTACTACCTGTTTGGGCAGTAAACCAGGAAAATGGATATTCCTCAAAAAAATTAGCTTAAAGTATTTGTTGGGAGATCTAGAATCGTGAACAAAGGATAAACCAAGAGGTTAGCTGCTGACTGAAATACTCACATGGATCTTGTAAAGTTATAAAGTTTTTTTTTGTTTTTGACCGCATCACTGGAAAACTGGACACATGATGACTACTGTAAAAGACATTCCCTATATTTCAACAGTTCAAAATAATTCATTAAAATATTTTCATTTTTATCAATATGCTACTTGTAACAGTTGGTGACTCCTTTGTGCCAATATACATAAAAGAAAACTTTTACTTGAGAAAAACTGACTGCACACCTTTTTTTTTTGTGCATAGCCATCTCAGCATTGCTTTTTTTTTTCCTGACTGGATCCCTGAAAATCAAATAACTGTGAAACATAATGTCTCCACTGCAACACTTCCAGTTTGCATGCACATTCGACATTAAGCTTTTGGTGTTATATAAACAGCATATAAAAGAGGTTACTTATGTTGGTATTTCTGGGAAGCGAACAGATTTTGTTAAAAAACTCATGGAAGAAAATCTTTTGAAGTAAATCTCCAAACTTGTTTTGTGCTTTATTTTGAAATGCTGTTTAAATGTACTGGTTCAAGTCTTTAGGCTGAAAGTTTGCTGATAATGAAGAATAATTTATTAATCAGAAAACATTAAAATATGTTAAGATGTTTTTCAAGTATTTATATAGATTTGCATAATTATTATTTATTCATATAGGTGAATTTGCAACTGATTATATGTAGGAAGCATTGTGAGCATGATCAGTTCAGTGTTTCCTCTGATCAGTGATTCCATTGAGCTCTGTGTGGTGGGGAAAGGACCATATCCTGCTGAAGTTGTTCTTTTCCTTTCCAAGGGAAAGGTCTACCTTTAACTATTCCAGAGCTCAGTCTTTCACCGGGATTTTGCTATGTGACCCAGACAAATGTGTTCCAAAGTCTTTTGGATTTCTGATTAACTTTGAGGTATTCCAGAGACCGCATCTGCTGAAAACTAGGTACATGCTGAAGTTTGTCTTTACTGGGAACTATACACATACTTCAACATACACTCACTTGGTTTTTATCTTTATTTTTAATTAAATTTAGAACAGATACTGATAAAAAATATTTGATTGAAAAGCAATCATGTTTACATGACTTTTTTTTCTAAAAAACTTTCCATTTCAAAAACTTCAAATTTTATTAAAAAATATATAATTTCCCCAAAACTTTTAAAGGGCAATTTTATATTTACTTTGCATTAAAACTAAGAAACATCGTAAGCCTAAATGTAATTGCTGTGCAAATAATTTTTAAGTACTATTTACTGAAAAATAAGCAGCAATTTTCTGTAGATTGCAGCAAGTTTCCAAGTATTCCTCATTTACCACAGCCATTTCCTCCTGGAACTCGATAGGATGTTTGATCTCTCTGAAACCTGTCACTTCAGTTACAACTTTTCTTGTTGAATGCTTTGGTATAGTTTTGTTTGTAAAATTAAGCTTATCCAGAGAGATACTAAATGCCCTTTAATTTTTTTTGTTCTAAACGGAGTAGGCGTTTTGTATCTGTAGACAGTGTGAGATGTAGAAAATGACGGCATTGCTGTGTTTCAGGCAATTCCACTTGCCAAAACTACAGTTTCAATGTTGTTATTGTAATTGGTGTATCACGCTGACAAGATAACAGAAGCAGACTGAAATGCAGATATGGTCCAAAAGAACGAGAAAGCAAATCATTTATATAGCCAGCACTACTACCAGCTGTAAATTTAGGCCACAGTAATATGTTTTTGACTTTATGTTGATCTATGCAAAGTTATAGTACCACAGAGAGCTACAGTTTACTGATCTTGTAGGTAGGATGTGAAAAACACACAAGGTAGTAAAAACCTCCTACACCAATGTGTTTTTTGAGATGGTAACTGTGGGCAGCAGGCTCTGCGGGATGGCAGATTCAGCTCAAGGCGAGGACACGAAGGGAGATGAGGACATATATCCTTTATTTCTGCCTTTTCTTTTAGAGTAAAATTTATTTTTGCCTCCTTAAGAAGATACACAGCAAACATTCAAAGACTTAAAATTGCATTTTAGTTTCCGTTCATGAATATTAGATTATGCACAGACCCTCTCACTCTGCACTTTAATAGGATGCCATTTCACAGCATAAAATTATAAACCCATCGCATTTACAAATGTCAGGTTTTTTTCAGACTAATAGCAGGACAGTTGAGAAAAGTCATCTTAACATCATATCCTCCTTCTGATTTACAAAGAATAGACTTATTTTCCCCTTCCCACATCAGGTCAGTGTTAAATAATCTACAATTCACTGAAATAACTGATAGTCTTTCAAAGACTAGCTCGTATACAGGGAGATGGAGGTGTCTTTAGTCATGGTTTGGGTTGGCATTTTTTGTATATGTGAAAATATACTGTGTATGGGGACAAGGAAGGGCATTGGTTTTAAATTGATTTTTAGTCTTACTGAAAGCTGTTTGGCTGACAACAGTGGAGAATTAAATTCTCTGACAGCCATAGAAATAGTATAATATGAGCGCTGAAGCTTTGTTATGCAGCCAAGTGTGTAACTTCCACCTTGGTGAGAAGGAAGAAGGCCAAAAATCCTGCAATGACAAAGGAGTCATTGGCCTCCCCACTGCCACCACTGCCCCCATAGTCCTGCAGTATCTGGCAGATAAAATAGCTGGGTCTGTGCCAGCTGTGAGGATGCAGAAAGCTGCTGGGAAGGACTGATTCATGTCACGGACCATGTACCCAACAGCCATCAGATGAGAGCAAAAATCGGTCACAGTTTGACCTCTATTTGAACCGGCAACTTAAAAAGGCACAAGGATCTACATGCCATTATGAGTTCCCAGAGTCATCCAGTCCTCTTGTGGAAATTAAATTTTATTTTCAATATGACATTCCTGAGCCCTAGTTGAGAGGATAGCAGAAACCAAGGCTGCATGCAAGCCTGTCTTTAAATTTATCTATCTCCTGGAATCTGAAGGAAGTCATTTATCACTGGGGTTTAAAGACAGAATTAGAATTTGATTTTTCTCTCCAGCTGTGTTATGTGTTTATGTGTATGAAATATTTTATTGAAAAATAAAAGGAATGGGATGTTGCTATGCCAGAGCCCCTGCTGTGTTCTGTAAACTTTGAATTCATTACTGAGGAAAACCTATCAATATTTTTTCATTATTACAGTATCCTTTTGCTCTGAAATTATCACAGAGAAAGAAGCAGGCCAGATGTCATTTGTTTTCATTGACATCTCACGCATTCAAATATCTCTCAATAAATTCCGAGAGCAGCCCTTACTCCTTGGCTGGTTTTGGTTCCTTCTGAACAAAAATGTAGTTTGCTTCATCTTCCCAGGAAGCATGAAGAGAAAGGAGTTCTGAGAGGAAATCTTACAGTTTACCCTGAAAACAAGAGTAGTAGTAGTAGTAACTGAGCTCTTCCCTTAAACTACTGAATGTGGAAACATGCTATAAACCACCAGCCCCTGACTAGTGAGCCACACCAGTGCCAGCAGTGGTTACTGACCTTTCAGTGATCTCTCAAGGCCCTTTCACATTGATGTGATTAGAATTGGGCTGTGTCCTAAAATGTTTAGCCACTCTTCAGTAAATGGAGTCATTTAGCTAGGTGTCTGGGAAATGGTATTACCCAGAGACAACATCCTAGAAGGAGCCTGGAAGTGTCTGAATCTGCTCAAGTGCCGCAGTCCTCTTGTGCTCCTGGCACCAGCTAGGAAGACACTGTGAAATGCTTGTTCTTTCATGCATGATCCCACGTCAAGGGCTAGTGGAACATGACATCTGTTTTTGGCTGTCTTGCTTCTTAATAACTTGGGTGGATTGTTAATGAAACTGGTAGAAAACATCTTATGAGGAAAAATTAGCCTCCAGAGGAGGGCCACGAAGATGATCAGAGGGCTGGAGCACCTCTCCTATGAGGACAAGCTGAGAGAGTTGGGGATGTTCAGCCTGGAGAAGAGGAGGCTCCGGGGAGACCTGATAGCGATCTTCCAATACCTCAAGGGGGCCTACAGGAAAGATGGGGAGAGACTGTTCAGTAGGGCCTGTTGTGATAGGACAAGGGGTAATGGGTTTAAATTAGAGGGAGGTAGATTTAGATTGGATATTAGGAAAATTTTTTTTACAATGCGAGTTGTAGAGCACTGGAACAGGTTGCCCAGAGAGGTGGTGGATGCCCCATCCCTGGAAACGTTCAAGTCCAGGCTGGATGAGGCTCTGAGCAACCTGATCTAGTCAGGGATGCCCCTACTCCTTGCAGGGGGGTTGGACTAGATGACCTTTGAAGGTCCTTTCCAACTCTAGCCATTCTATGATTCTGTGATTTGTATTTACTTTTTGACTGCTACAGACCTTTGGATGGTAAGGTTTTCAATGAACTACTAGAGTTGTTACAGCTTTAATTTAGACCCTGGGAAGCTGTTTGAATAACTCAGAGTCTTCCATCCGGTGTGCATTATGCTAGTCAGCACTAAAGAAGTGACAATGATCTACCAGCCAATTATTGGAGTTGTTGTAAAGAATCACAAATACCCAATAACCCCGTGGTAAGAGAGATGTTTTACATTATCACCACTGAGTAGTAAGTTAGATGTGAGATGGACAAAGGGATTAAGACACTTGGCAATAGGGATTTCAAATGCCTACCATTTCTGTTGCACACCTGAATCTCCTAGAGGAAAAGGTATGGAATAGCTTCATAACTCCCTGTGACTGAACAGCAACACTTACGTCAGTGAGATCTGTTCTTTGGGGAAGGGACATAAGACTGTGAAAACCTGGTGAGACACACTGGAGCTGAATGGGATTGACATTGTCTTGGAGAAAAGCCATTCTATCCCAAAGACAATCGTCTTTAGCCCTGCCATAACAGGATGGCATTGTGTTGCATGGCTCCCAGGGTCGGTTATATTTCATCAGTGACTAGATGTCTCACATCTAGTCTCGTGAAACATCACATCCCACTAGATGTGAGAAAACTTGAACAAAATCAGACCATGTAGATTATATGCCCCCCAACAATACTTGCTTCTCCATTACAGAAGTGTACTTTCTTCTTAAAAAGTCGCTAATCCAATGGCACATTGCAAGGGGAAAACAAGAAATCTCTCTTTCATCACCTAGAAACTTCAATGTCTTGAATCACACTTAGCCATAATGCCAAGTTATTCATTTTGAACAATATCTGACATCTCATTGAAACAAGCTGTTATGCAAGCAATGATAATCCTTTCAGATATAATGGTTTCTGAATTTAGTACCATGTGCCTGCCTTTACACCTCATCTTTTTTTCAACAGCAAAGAATTGACAAAAAAAAATACAGAAAGGAGAAACTTTTTGACTGAGAATACTAATCTAAGTGTCAATCTATTTGAGCAAAGCACTACATTTTGAAGATTTTCAAAAGTGCTATCTAGTGTTGTTATTTAAAATAGAGTAGGCCAGACTGATATCTATTGAGATGTAAAATAAAGTAAAACATTAAGGAATTATGTACAGTGGAAGGACATGAGGATATAGAAAAATTATTAGAGAAGTCTGTCATGTGTAGTCTATGGACTTTTTTGTTGCTATACTAATTTGGTATTATGCATATCTTCAGTACTGCTGTTCTACTAACTCCCTTTTCTTGGCAGTGTTCATCTTATAAACTTATGGAAGGGAATTCAGAAGCCTGTGCTCACGCTGTGCGCGTTATAAATATCAGCTACCATAGCATTTAACTTCAGCTGTATTTTTTTTTATATTTCAGCAAGCATAAGGATCCTGACAACGTAGTTTTAAAGGGCATGTGGGCTTCCTCTGCATCAAGCATCTGTATCTACACAGGGGACCTATTGCAGCCCCTGGAAATGGAGGCTGAGTGTATGATTTGCATGGTAATCCAAATTGAGATTGATGTCAGGCTCCGCGGGCGATTTGCCTGCACAAGTAGTGAACAAGGGAGAGCAAATTCAGCATAGCCACATTTCTGTGTTCCACCCCAGGGACAGGGAGCGGGTGAGGGCTTTACTTTTTTTTTCTTGCCCGCCAACAGAACTGGTGTGTCAGAAACAACAGATTTTAATCAGAAGTACATGTGACTGCCTCCTCAGTCAAAGAGACTGGGAAACTGGATCACAGCGACATCCCAGCCCTGGCTGTGGCACAGCACAGTTACACGCTTCCTTCCCTGCATTGCATGAAAAAGTCCTAACTCAGTCTTAAAAATCTCCTAAGGAAGAGGTACATCATCACTGCCAGAACTCTAACTCTGCCATTAAATATCCTGCGCTCCAGTCACAGGACAGCTCTGGTTTTGCAGATGTACTTTCCTGACCGTCTTCTGATTATGTATCAGATTTAGAAAGAATGCAAGAAACACACAAGAGACACATTTCCTCTGATACTTCAAAACAGGCAGTCAAGTCAGTCACTGCTTCTAAAGTTGCCAGAGTTTTTGTTGTTGGTGAT
>WHYT01017088.1:109940-150370 GCA_009806455.1 Tetrax tetrax | reverse complement strand
TTTTATAAGCATGAGACACAAAAAAGTCTGTGAACATTTATCTTTGCTTGCCTAGTCTTGCATGCTATGCCAATAAAGTGGATACAAATCCTAGCGAGCTAAAATTGACAACTAGCAAAATATTACCAAAAAAAATAGAACTTTGTTGCTTTACTTTACAGAGCTATAAAAACTCATTTTTTTGTGAATTTTAGTTTGTATGCAAATGACTATAAATCTTTGTAAACTGCAATAAATTTATATACAGAATGATAACTACCTGAACAAGCAGATACCACTCATTTCTTCCTAAATGTCACTATGCATGTTAAGTTACACTGTGATGCAAAACAGAGAAATGAGTCTTTCAACAAAAAATGTGGTTTTTTGGCTTTTTTTTTTTCAACAGAAGTAGTGCTATTTCACAAACCTTTTTTAAAAGTGAACCCTGCTTAATCTCAGACCTAATGACATTTTCTGTTTAGTTTTGAGTTTATGCAGTGAATTTTTATTTTATTCTATGAAATGGTAGTACTCTGAAAAGATACTATGTTTTCAGTTTCGAGTGTTGTAGTGTTTTACATTTACTTTTTATTCATGATGCATTCTGAGAAGACCTATTAAAAAGTCATAATAATCTTGTATGGAAATCTTTGATTTGTAACCTGCTTCCTTTAATGCATAGCACATTTCTGACGGCTTCTGTAAACCCACAGGCTTTGCTGGTGTAGCTCTTGTGAAGCCTGAAATGGGTTTCATAGCAATTCAGAAAAAGCACTGTTGATACCTAAATCTTCATTTTCATGGGTCTGAAAAGGTTTAGTTCAGGCTAGTCACAAACCCTATGGACTATGTAAGTCGAATATATAACTACAATGACTTTTGTAATTGAAATTGGATAGAAAATTTCTGTACATGGGACAATGTGGATAGGTTGTAGTGTATTTTTAGCCTGAGAAGTTGGAGACTATAAATAGGTGGATGCTAATACTTCTATAGATGCTATTACTATTTCATTGTAACAGCACCTTCAAGCTGTAAATGTATTTATTTTTTATCTATGCTTATTCAACTATTATTATTATTTTGTATGAGAATACAAATCTTCTTGCTTTGCTTTAGAAATACAGGCTATTCCTTGCCAGTTCTTTTTTATATACTTTGTACAATAAATAACTTATTTACTTATTACACATTGATAATAGTGTACTTCTAATCATAACATTGTATTATTTTATTGCTAATGGATATCCCTCTTTCAGTTGCACTCATACCTAACATATACTTACTAATTACTGAGTAGCAGTTGGAAGATAAGTATGTTTAGCATAATCCTTAGATACGGTCATGTTTCTGTGAGAAACACAAAATGAGTTCTCAGTGTTAAAAAAGGATACAGTTAATTATTGCCATTAAATAGGGAAAGGCAAGAACACATTACCGTGTGATATTCAGTACAGTTAAAGTTGATACTGAGCATTTATGGGCTATTTTTAATTCAATTCACATATGTTTATGTTAAATATCTTTGATAGAATTTACTCCATTTAATTTGCACAGTTATTCTGCCCCTGAATTTGAGATCCCCTACATAGTCAATAGGAAAAATAAAAAATATATTTTTAAAGTCCTCTAGAAAATGGTATTCCACTCCCACTGGAGTGTTTGAACTCAGCTAGCCAGCATCTTTCAGTGGTACTGTTGTCCATCCTAGTCATAAGGAATTTAATCACTTGCTTTAGAATGGCTATGACACTAAGCATCTTCAGTATAAGTGCAGTTGAACTGAATGGAAGAGGAAGGTTGTGTCCTGATTGTAAAGAATGTCAGTAGACTGAAGAATTACAGATTTGACAGTTATTCCTTTAATAATCTGAAAGGCTTATGTTCCACTTTGGCTGTTTTATAGCTTTGTTTTCTAATTGTCAAAAGCAACCCCAGCTATATTTGGTTTTAAGTTCTGATGCCAGGAGCTTTGACTTGCTCTGTTTTATCCAAATATTTTTCATCTGCTTTATTGTTATTATGTTGGCTTTCTCTTTTTAATAAGGCTGAATTAAGAGTCAACTTCTCTACAGAAATTGTGAGTGATTGCCAACACCTACATCTTCCTGAGGTACTACTTGAGTATGGAGCCCTTCAGACTTTGCACATCTCAGCAAAAATCCTGGGAAGCCCCTCAAAATTTACCCTCAGCACATCCAGACAAAATTCCTGTTTATACAGACATGAGACACTCTTGCATGCAGCATAATATTCTTTGATAGTCAGTTACAAACAGTAAAGAGAAGTGATTTTTCTCTCATTTCTCGCATCTGAGTTTATGCAGTCAGCCAAATAAAAAATTTTAGCTGCTAAAATATGCATTTTGCACTGTTTGTTTTCTATTACAGAACTCAATGTATGTATTTAGCAGTACCATAATGAAGCTGATCTCTTGGCAGTAGTACATAGCTCTTGAATTCTTAATATCATTCAGTTATTATTGTAGGCCATATGAAACCCATGCAAAAGAAGGCAGAAAAATGAGCCTGCCAGCTGGTCAAATATCACCCCAAATCCTCTGGAACATAGCAAATACTCAGGTGAAGCCTCCCATCTCTCTGCAAAGCTGGCTGTGGTATATAAGATCTAGGGCTGGGCAAAGCAGCAGCACAGCAGCACAGCAGAATCTGAAGAGTTATCTCTTTGCCATATGTTTCTGAAACTTTCCTCTTATCTGGAATCCCCATCTGCAGTCTCACAGTCAGTAGAAATGTAAGACTTGGTCTACATTATCAAAAATAATTTAAACCATATTATGAATAAAATCTTAGAATATCGTTTGTCTGTAATGACACACATGTGAAGTATCATGAGATCATTATGAAATAGCTATGTTAGCAATTAAAAATAAATAAAGAGAACTAGAAAATTAAATTCTATCTCTTACTGGCATCTTTGTTTATAAGCAGAAAACTTCTAAATGCATGGAGACTAGAACAAGTACATACTCCAGAATCGTTCAGATCAGGAGAGAAATTGAGCTAAGGAAACTGATTTCAGGGCTTTCATTTTTTCTCTGCAAGACATTTGTATTGCAGAAAACTGAGGATAAAATCTTCACGTTGTTCCATACACAACAGAACATGGGGTTGGGGTGAAGTATTCATTCCACAAAAAGCATGAACACAATTGAATATGGCTAGACAAGGTTTCCACATAGGTCCTCAGTACACTGCGCTGTGTAAGAGCTCTCTCCTTAGAGAAGAAACAATTTAGAACCAATAAGCTAGGAGTGAGATGAGCCCATCAGCCATTAATGGTGTTAGGAATGGGGATCTGATATAGCTAAATCAGAGGAATCTGAATATTTATCAGGTGTTCTAATTACCAGTGGAATAATTTGTGAGATAATCTGCTGGCCAGAGCAATGCAAGCAGATAAGGAAAAGCAATTGCTGCACATGAGGCTTCTGAAAACTGCCTTTCAGATAAAACTGTTATGCAAAGCAAAATATTAAGACAGGCTATAAGATGAGACTGTTTTTCTGTTTTGGGTTTTTTGGTGGTTTTTTTTTGTTGTTTGTTTGTTTGTTTTTTCCCAGAAAAGATTAAGGTATCTGCAAAGCAATAGAATACTGTAATTATAGGGACAATGTATGATAAAACCAACCATTTTCCAAAACCAAATCACTCTTGGTAAAAATTGCAAATGTAACAAAAGGAAAACTGTTTGTTGAGAATAACGACAGAGTACAAAGGTATGATGATGCAACAGAATTGCCTAGTTTCCTTATGTAGTTTCAAGCTATTCCCTCTATCCTTTAGAATGTGATACCTGGAACACAGATTTTTCACTTCTAGAGCTGTATCTGACAAAATTCTAGCACTCTATATGAGAAGTATCTATTAGATTTTAAAAGAAAACAATTTTTTTTTTTTTGTCAGAAAGTGAGTACATGGAGAAGCCACATCTCGAAACATCTTCAAGGGAAAACTTATGGGTCTCGTTTCAGTCCAGTCCTGTTCATTTGTCTCTGTCTACCTTCCTTCCCTTCTCATTCTCATCCTTCTATTCTCTTCTCTGTTTTCTCCAAGCCAAGACTACAATTTGTCTATGAGTAGCAAAAAAAAAAAAAAAGAAAAAATGTTTATCTCCTACAAGAGCTGGTAAACAGGAAATCCTTCTTTTGCGACTTACTTCTCCGACAGCAGTACTTCTCTATTTCTCCTTTCTGTTTTGAAGGCCCAAAAGATGCATTGATGCCACAAGTTCCTCCCAAAAGCTGAGCTACCATACAATGTATAATTAAATTGTACCAGCATTCTAGTACTTTGCTCATAAAACAGAATTAGTTCTGGGTAAAAGGATAATTAAGCATTACTGTTGATGATGGTGACTGAATCCTTTAGTTCTTAGAGGTCAAAGTGATGTCACAATCATATTAAAACACATTTTTAGGTGGAAAAATTTTATTCTGTTCAATGGAAGATGTATCCTTTAACTTCAGAGCAGTATTAGATCCATTACTCTTCAGTCATAGTTATATCGGTTGATTTTTTTATCATGAGCTAATGTACTGTTAATAAGGTGTCAATTGCTGATGCAAGCAAACAGAGCGAAGAATAACGTTTATAATTGCTGTAGTTATCACCTAAGTGCAATTCTCTATAACTGCTGAAATAAATCACTTCAGGTTTTAAAGCTATCTTTACAGAATTCATGTTTATCTTTTTTTTTATTATAGCTGCCTTCAAAAATATCTCAAGTGTTTTTCTTTTTTTTTTTTCTTTTTTTATTAATCAGTGAGTGAGGAAAAAAAACTAGTCATATTCATTTGTGGGCAAGAGAACTCAATATGCATTCAATTACAAGTATAAGTATTGTTTTCCGTCAGTCTTAATTAAACAATTAAATGTCTCCGTTCTCTTTCCATATTCTGCTTCAGTCTACCCTGATGGGTTCCTCCTGAAAAGACATAATGAATTTTCTATATCCCCTGATTTTTATCTTGTTTTATTTTAAACTATTCCAACTTAAATGTTGCTCTTTCTGCTATCTAATTAAGCTTAGTAAGTGTATACAATCATTAAATCTAACCTAGTGTCATTTTTAATAGGGGAACTTCCAGGATTCTCCTTTTTAAAAACACACACATCTTCTGAGAACAAACACCAGATAGATACAGGAACAGATCACTGAGAAACATCTTCTTCTGAAATGTTGAGAAGTTTGGATTAAAAATGCAGTTTACTTGTTGGAAAAGAAGCATTTTTAAAGGCTGCTAACAAGAAAAAGAGCCCAGAGAGCTTCTGTGGAAGCATGTGATTTGTCATCCACAGCAAGGTACTGATAAAGGTGCATTTCTGGACTTCATTATCCTTGTCTGGCTGGGGCTCTGATGATAGTGATCTCCCTCTTTGTCTGACTGGGGCTGTGTCCACCTTTGTCTGCAGCAGTCAAATCTACCACTTCTCATGCCCATGGTGTAAACTCTGACCACTAGCTGATGGTGACAACTTGTCTTTCAGATCATGCTTTCTCCTAACTTTGAGTGTATATCTAACACGTCTGCAAAAGCAGAACCTTCCCAGAATCTGGCTGTCTTTCAAATATATACTCTTGTCACAAGCATCAGCCCCCTGGCAGATACTTTACTGAAGCAATCCTTTCTTGCCTGCTTCCCCCACATTTTCAGCTTTGCTGCTGCTTTCATTAGCTCTTCATCGCATGCTCTGAGCATACAAATTTTTCCAAGGCTAGGAAGGAGAGATGAGCTTCCTTCTTGCACTATTCCTTCTGCTGCAAGCTGGATCTGCCTGTGTTACATATGAATACATAGAGTAGGGAATCAGCAGTAAAATAAACTGATTTCACAGAGAGGGAAAAATATGTCTGAAGAGCTGAAAGAGATTGGTTTTTTTTCCATGCCTCTCTGTCTTTCCATATCTTGGATACATTTCTAAGGATTTTTTTTTAGGCAGAAACTAGTTCTTCAAGTGATCTGTGTCCTTTTTGACATAACATCCTTCCTCCTATCTCCTTCCCATGTCTACTCACTTCCCAAAATAGACACATTATCACAGAAAATAAAGTGAAACAAAAAAAAATCAAGCATTGATCTAAGGTCCCCAGACCAATAACAGCACTGGGGGAATCAAGGTTAAAGGCAGTATGCAGTAACAGGCAATGGTTGTATTACGGAGTTTGCTGATTTTCCATCTGTGTTGACTCCTGTAGCAGACATGCCTTGGGGCCACTTAACACCATTTCTTGCAGCTATGTGAGTGCATATGCCTCTCATTCAGCCTGGAGATGTTTCTAGTCTTGACCATTTTTCCAGCAGTTTGGTGGAAGTTTCTGCACAAATCACTCAGTCTCTCTAGAAAATAAAGCAGTATGGACATGAAGAATGAGGTTTAATTATTTTTAACTTGTCAGTTATAAATTACATGGTGGTGATATGAGAAGATGTGGTAACAAGAGTTCAATTATTCCAATAACAAAAGGGAAATAGAACAAAATCCACAGAATCTCACAGGTTGTCATGACAATTTGGCTTTCTGTTATAATAGATTTACCTCCAAAATGGCAAAAAGTGCATTTATTGTTTATCCATGTTTCCATTATTGGAGTAAAAATTAGTGGTACACTTTGAAAATGTGTATGTTTAACCGTATGAGTTAAGCAACAAAGGTACCAACCATTTGTGTTAACTGGAAAAGCCATTTAAGTAGGTGTTGTGGAAGTAAACAGGAGGTATTACACAGATACTTTCTACTGGGCTTTTAAAAAAAATAACTTCAACCAAATTTGTTCTTGATTTGATTTTACAAAGACATATAGTATCAGTCTTACAAAAAGCCAAATTGTCAAGGTGCACTCTAAAAGTCTTTGACATGGTAGTATACAAATCTGAAACCTGCAGAAGATGTGAGTAGTTGCAGTACAGCCAACAAAATAACCCTCAGCCTGAAAAATAGGAGAATTTAAAGGCAATCAAATCAATTCATGAGAGGGAAAACGAAAGTGTTGACAGAGTTTGGTTGAGAAGCTCGTAAGTTGCAGGTTGCCAGAACTTGGATGGCTGTAACACAGAACACACGCTTGGTTGTCATATTGGTCTTCTTCCCATGCTGTCCCTCTCGCTGCCTTAGTAGCACCTTAGTAGCAACTCCAGGACCTCCTGGAGCCTTGCCTTGCTGCAGTATGGATATTCTTTCATGACCTAAGGCAATCTGACAAGGTAAATACACTTGATAGCAATTTGTTCAGCATAGATGGCTTGAAGCCACAAGGTCAAGAAACTAAGGTAATTTACTGTCATTTGTCATGGTGGGGAAGTGAAAGAAAAGAGATAGATATATCTCTATAGAAAATGCACTATAGATTTCTATAGATAATGCACTCTTAGTTGTGTTACAGGCTGAACAGCAGAGATTGTGTTCTCTTGTGAAAATACTGAAGTCTCCAGTTCTGATATTTTCTAAAATGAAGTATGTAGAGGGTTAGAAGCAATTAAGCCGTATACAAGAAATATTGGCTATCACTGAAAGAAGAACCATCATGACTAGTCCATTCTGTAAGTTAAATGAATCCTAGAAATTATATACTGTCAAGCAAATGAGTCGTTATTCCATAAGAAAAGTTATATCTTTTAAATGAATTGAAAAGTGAAGTCACTTGGCACTGGTGCAGAACATAATAGCACTTATTTAACAGGTTGAAACAACTCCCATTAAATAACTCTTACTTATTTCCTCTGATGTAAGTAACCCAACCACTGTAAGAGCAAATGTCAGTGACTGTGGATTAAGGGGACTGCTGCTGAAAGAACATGATGGTCTCCTGAACTCAATTGCTCACTATTTAATTACAATCAATAATACCAGAAGCAGTTTTCTGAAATTGAATCTACCTCTTCTTAGTCGAAAATACAGGAAAAATCCTGAAGGATGAGAGTCTCATGAACTTGTTCCTGACTATACACTGCTTATGCCAGGATAAACAGCTATGCCTTGGGTAATATGATAGCAAGCTTTCAAGCTTACTGATGGTGTAATGGATTTTTGTCAGAGTGGCCATGGTAAGAAAAAAAAAGCCAAAAAATCAGGAAGAAATTGAATTCAAGACTAATCGACACAACTTTTTCAGTAAAATTTGTAAAAAAAATGTAAAGATTTTATTTTACATCAATTTAAAATAGTGTATTTTCAAAAAGTAATCTTTGTTACTTCCATGATATTTGAAACATTTTTACTTGCAATGATTATGCTGAGGGGCCTCATTTACTGCATGCTACTAAAGCTGCAAATTAGCACTTGAGGTCACAAGTTCTGCAGCAGGAGTTGGTGCAACAGGGCAAGAGTTTCTTTCCTCCACATCAGGAGGCAAATCAGGGGGTAGGATTAGGACCCAGACCGCACGGCAACTCCAATTGTGGTCCTGATACTGCTTTGTGGGGAAGGGTGGTTCTGCCACCACCATCTGGCATGAGGGCATAGCAGCCACAGCATGGCGAGGAGGCCATCTGATGCTTCTTCCCTCCTGAGCTGTGGGGAAAAAAATATCAGTCTCTCCACAAATGAAGCCAATCTGGGAAGGCTCATGAGGTTAAATGTAGGGCTTTCCATTAGAGGGAGACATTTTTTGGTTAGAAATGTGACCAGAGGGCTCAGTCAAGTAGGAGCCAAGCTCAAGAAGATTTCAGAAGATGCAGGGCTAAGGGTCAGAGGCCCTGCAAAGCTTGACTTCTTTCACTGTACCTCTGAAACCTCTGACATAATCTGCCAGCCAAAAAAAATTAACCTTTAGATCAATCTCGCAGACTGGCCCAGTAGAATTGGCATTAAAATCTGCTTGGCAGCAAGAGCTCTCGTGGAGAATGACAGGGCTTGTGTTTGTTACTCAGTCGGGTCCTTCATGGGTTATTTCCATTTACCCTGATGAGAAATACACAAAAATGGCATTTTGAATTAACACACAGTCATTTTATCCAGATTAGAACTGATGGACTGGTGGGTATTTTTCATGCTGTGTTAGTGAGAGGGATAAATGAGGCCATGCACACCTTACAGCAGTGCCCCAGCAGGGCGGAACCTTGAACAAGAAGAAGAAGACACTCATAGGAGGAAAATATCAAGGGAATAGCACCATGACAAGAGAAGTTATTTTGCAATGCAAATATAATGATTTATCAGTATCCAATGGGAAAAAAAAAGATACAGCTGAGAAAATTATATTACCTGGCTATTGTTGTTGTTAGACTTTTAATTTGCTCCTCAATCTACATCTACTATATTAATTGTTAAATTAATAGGAATTTATTGTATTATGCGTTCGAGAATAATCTAGTTTTAACTAGCATGGGCATGTTGTTGTTTTCTAGATGGTCTATTATTATGGTTTGGGCTGGTTGAGGATTTGTTGTTGGAATTCTATTGCAAAATGCTGTTCTCTAACAAAAAGGAAATTAAATAATGGCATGAGGATTAATTATGACTACTTAGTGCTAAATTGATAAAGGAAAGCTTTCAGAAGCTATTTCAGCTGTAGAGATCTAGTGATGTCTCATTAAATACCACAGCCTTTAGAACTGACATAAAGGCATAATCACTTTCAAAATCCCATACTAATTAAAATTTTGCTTTTTTTTTTTTTTTAATTGAGCTCATTTCAGAAGTACAATAACACATACCAGATTAGAATTATTGCCACTTTTAAAACAATCTATCCTTTTCAATTGTTTACATCTTGCACTGACACATCCTCCCCTTTTTGTTATATTGTATTGGTTTGCCCATCTTATTCAGAGCATATGTAAAGCAGCATACTTCTGTATTTGGACCTCAAATTAGCAGAATCAACTGCGGTTCTGAAGAGATCTCTTTCTGACAGAACCAATTAGAATTTTTCTCCATTGGAAAAAAAAAAAAACACAATGATTGTGAAAAATCATAGTTTTGCCAGTATTATAACTCTGGGTTTGTGTGCCATATAACTCTTTAGCTGAACTACATCACTAAAAAAATCATCACTACATCACTGGGAAAGCATCAGAAATTTAGTTATTCCCAAATAGCTCTAAATCAGTGAACAGATATTGTTTTGCAGTATCTTTTTTATGAAATACAATATATTTATTTGTTTATTTATTTATTAAATTTCTAGATGGCTACCCAAAAGAGGAAATGATTTACAGATGGAGGAAAAACTCAGTGGAGGCTGCTGATCAGAAATCTTGGAGACTTTATCAGTTTGACTTTATGGGTCTGAGAAATACTTCAGAAATTGTGAAAACCTCTGCAGGTAAGAATAATGCAAATGGTCATGCTTACTTTGTAAAATGAATTATTTAAAAATATTTGTTCCAAGTTTGCTTTCATTCAAGTGCAATTTTATTCCATTGTGTGCCAATGTTCAGATCAAAACCTCTAAACTGCAGACTTCAAAACTATTGACTTTGTCTAGTTTTTTGATAATTTATGCTCTACTCTTTTTTTAATTTCATAAACCAAGGAATAAATGCTAACTTGACGTGGCTGTTTGTTATATACTTGAAGTTACTGTGTGATTCTCTTTCCTCAGCTAAATTTATTAAGCCATTCCTGCATTGAGACATAAGTTTTCACCATAAATTAAAGGGAAATATTTTCAGCACAATGGTAGAGTTAGTGAAATTAGACACTTTCAATAGTAGTTAACCATTCAGCCAACAGTTTGCATAGAATTTGCATAGAATAAACTCTCTGGATGTATTTACACGGTAGTTTAAGGTACTTTCAAGGCCAGATTTACTGAACATCAACAGTATTTACTGTCAGGAGCAAACCCAGAGCCAGGACTTGTGAAAACCGGTACACTGGAAAATCTTGAGTATGCCCTATGCTATAGAGCAAGGATTCCCAAAATGGAGGGAGGGGGGCAGGACACAATCCACCTGGGACTGTGCAGTATGTTTCAGAGACAAAGTTTAAAATAATTCTGCAACTACCTGCTGTGACTATATAAGTATATGTGAATGAGTTTACTGAAGTAAAGTAGCCCTTTCCAAAAAGTTTGAGAATTAGGGAACGTCCAAAGCTGCCAGTTCCTATCACATAGGCAATCTCTGATGGAGGGAGATGGCAGCTGCTGCCTACGGGTATCCCAACAATTTTGCAGCCACACCTCAAGGGCTACAGGTGGTCAAAAAAGAGATGCCATGTTCTGTCAAGGAAGATCTGTGGTGCAATTGCACTAAAGCTTCCCAGAGAGGGGGACTGAACTGGGGCTTCCCCAAGGATGCTATGGGTATAGGAGTCCCCTTGGCTTCAGGCTGCTCCCAAGAGAGACTAGTTCCCACAGACTAGCCTCTGGGTCTGCGTGTGGCCCCTCTGAGCCATGTGGGAGCCCACAAAGACCCCACCAGCTGCCCTCCCTTTGCAGACTAGGGATGGAAAGGAAGAGCAGTGTTGTTCAGAGTGCTGTGCAGGGAACCATTCAGCGTAATGAAATGGAGTTAGGAAAAGGGAAGCAGGCAGAATACCAACGGCAGCTTCCTGACACAGAGAGGTACTAAACATCATCTCTTCCTCCCAAGGGAAATTATGGAAACTACTATTACACAGGGCATTTAAAAGCAAACTAGGCAAAATATGAGCAAATGAACTGCAGGGAGCACTACTCCACTAGCAGGAGATGGATTCCAAATGCTAACATCTTTCTTTGTTTCTGATTTGCACCTTTCTGCTGGTTTATGACACTATTACTTCTCACTAAATTGTGTGTTCGTCTATAACGTGAGAGCTGCCGCAGCGTTACCTACCTGCGTCCAGTTCAGGAATGGCTTTCTTACCTCCTTTTCCACAGATTTCTGGCTATAATGAAGTGAGGTCACACTCACCGCATGGCAACATGCTGCTGTTCTTCCAGCATTTGCGTAAGCCCTTCCTTGGTAGTCATTTTCACCAGAAAATGACTAGATTTAGTACTCAGCAGCGTTCTGCTATTTGATATTCTTACAGTCTTTCCAAACCTTTTTCAGATATCTAAATAACTTTTATGTTAATCTAGGACAGTTTCAGAGGTACAGAAATAGGAAGCCAGCTGTCACAAAGGCTGTATTTCTGAAATCTAAGCAAGATGAGATATGTTGTCATCTCTTGCCTTGAACCAGCAGTGGCCTAAAGCATTGCCACAGTGGTGTGCTTTACTCTTGGAAGAAATCCATCCTCTTTTATAATAATCTGTCAGCCAGAGAAAGATATTATTGCCATCTGTTAGAGGTATTCACCTTTTTCTTGAGGATTTTTTTTTTTTTTTTTTATTTCATGTTAAGATACAAACATAACCAGATGAATATCTACTGCATATGGTGACTACATGGAATACACAGCAGAAATCACTGTGTCAGCACTGTGGTTGTGAACCTTTATCTTACACCCCAAGTAAGCCCTCAGTGTCAGGTGATATTAAACTAATTCACAGGTACTAAAGAATTCCCCTGTTGCCATCTGGCAAGTTACTCAGATACTGTAGCAAGAGCACTTATCTTGCTACAATGTCAAGTAAGGCTGACAAAGATAATTAAAGTAGAGAGGGTACTAAGCCACCTGGCACTGAGCTGTGAAAAAAGGAGGAACTGCATGTAGGGAGAAAATTTTCAAATTTTAAAACTGCAAATCAGCCAACGGAAGAGTGGTCAGGAAAATAGGAGAGCAGAAGAGGGAGAAGATCGTCCTTAAAAGCACACTGTGTATGTTTGCAGCAAACTTCAGATTTCCAAGTCCTTGCCTTTCCAAGCACACTTGGGCAGAGGGAGCGGGGCAGGGGGAGAAAAAATAAAAAAGAAAAGAAAAAAAAAAAGAAAAAGAAAAGCTCAGAAGAGAATCATTAAGGAATCCAGGAGTAAAGCTCATGGAGTGAGCTGTAGTGTTGCTTGCACTTTTCTACTGACATCTCCCCCAGGGAAAGTCTATTCATTCTTTTTAAACCACTCAATTTTTTACACTGCTAGATAAACACAAAGACCTTGTAGGTACTGAATCTAATTTTCATTTACCTGAAAACTTCTTTGCATCATACAAGCCCTATTTATGTTCTTCCTCAGATGCCTTTAGCCTGAAAGATTTTTGCAGTCCAAAGGAGCCTGTGCATAAATAAGTTCAAGATAATTCATCAGAAATAGAAAACACCATAGAAGTGCCCTATTTAAAAACTTTAATAGCCAATCATTACAAATGAAATATACAGAACCAGACAGAAAGTACCTTTTTGTATATACTGAATAACCCCCAAGCATACCCAAACTCAATAAATAACCATAACTACTGCCATAAAAAGGTGCACCTTTGTATACATATAATGGATTGGTGACAGCTAGCGGAGTCTGCCTGTCATGCAAATTCTAAATTGTACTTTACGTTTTGAAATTGCTGTTTCATCAAGTACCTCAGCTACGTGATGCTCTCAGCCCTATAACACAGGGCTGCAAAGCAAGGTTAATATCTGCTGTCACAGATTCAGATAAAGCTCTTTGGGACCATGCTAATAACAACACAATTTAAAGTACATACTCTGATGCAGGGGTCTCAGTAAATGGCAAGTAAAAAACTACCCTAGAACAAAAATACGAAAGCTTGTCTTTTAAGAAGCTGCAAGGACCTACATAAATAGCTGTTGGCCAAAAAAAAGGAGGAATAGACATGTGTTTATAGGGAGGTCAAATTTCGCTGAGGGAGCCCCCATCAAGTCAAGGGATGGATTGGGGTATACATGTCTTAGCTGATGCTCCTTAACTTTGTCAGAAGACCAACACACTCCCAGAGATTCATCCAGAGGAATGATGCTCATGTGCCTAGTTCTTCTACTAGGTGAGCAAAAAGCAGCTGATGAGAAATGTTTCAAAATCAACACTTCTGTTTACCTTTCACTGTTAAATGTTCCCAGATCACTTAGCTGTAGGCACCGAGGGCCCATGAGCGAGTACTCACACAAGATGAGTCAAGCAGCCCAGTGGCAGTACAGGGTTCAGCCAGCAGTCCAGCCATCACCCCATAGGTACACATTGACAAGGCAGGACCACCACCCAGCCTAGACATTGGGTTGGCAAGGCAAGGCCAGGCCAATGTTGGCAGCAAGCAGCTAAACTCCTCAGCTTGGGGAAGCGTTGGCTGAGAAGGGTCGTCACAGGCTGATCAGGTCAACTGGAGCCTGTTGGTGCACTCAGAGCCCTGATGGTGAGTCAAAAAGATGCACGAGATGCCATAGTTGCAGAAAATGGTTGTATCTGTACAAGTTTGTTTTCAATGATCTGATTCAGTCACACCCTCTCCTGTACCAGCTAACTGATCTGAAGACACTTATTTAATGAATATTCATGAAGCTCTTTTGGTCTTTAAAGTCATTGACATTTTTTCATGTCCCACTGAGTCCTGATGGCGCATCAGAGAGTGCTTGTCATCTGTGTGTTCTTCCCAGGATAAATGTGAATTCTGAGTTGGTTTTTTTTTCCTCACATACTGAATTTAGTGGGATCCAGCACATACTACCCAACTGAATGTGCTGCACAGATTGTCTTTAATCAGATGCCATCCTGAAGCAGACAAGTGGACACTCAGGCAAATGCATTGCATTGTTTGAAAATAGTGCCTGGTTTTACCTACCTGGCATTGCAAGAGCTTTTCCTTTTTCAGCAGGGTATCACATAATCTCAAATGCTTTAATGGTTAAGCTTTGGTTTACAGCCCTCAGCAGACACCTACTCTGGGTTTCCATGATTCCAGACAGCATCCCGTCCTCTTCCAAATACTCTCCCTTCCTCCCTTTATCTTATTCTGCTTGGCTCCTAATATGAGTGTAGAAGGGGAGAAAGAGAATTTTCCTTTTTTTTTTTTTAATTATTTTTTTTCAGCCTTTCATGAGTGGAGTGGCAGCTGGATTCCAGCATCTCAGAACCTGCTTTATGCTGATGCCAGACAAGATCTTCTGTATGTCTGGCATTTGTGTGTGCAAAAACTCTGTCTAATATTCACCAAAGAGGTAGAGCAGAAAATTGTTTTGGTGGGAGAATTCTCCATTACACTACTCTCCTGCTCTTCAGTTCACACACACACCCCCGGCCTTTAGACACTTTCAGATACAACCCATTCTCACAGTTGTTGGGTCTTCCTTTCTATCGGGTAGACGTAATTATCCTTGTAGCTGTCCTTGGGTTCTTGAAATTTGTGGCCTGAATTTTAGTCCTTGCAAACCTACAAACTGCTTGCATTTATTCCCAAGGTTCATTAAATCAGGTTTGGGCTTTCAAAAATCTGTTTCTGTCGTTTAGAAGGAAACTCTAAGAAGTTAGGAATCAAGCTAAAATCCTGTATTTCTAAAATCCTATATTGTGTCTTGAAGTTGAGTATAAGTTTATTTTTATAGGTGGCAGACAGAACCATACAGAGATAGCTGATGCCTGAGGTGCCACCCTTCACCAGAATCTTCTGCCCTGTCAAACTCCTTTCTGCTTTCTCACCTTACCTGCACAAACACACACATACAACTGCTCAGAGTCCTTATGCATTTTCTGCCCCCACGGGCCCTCATCCCCAGCAGCTCCAACATTGCCAAACTCGCAAGTATCAGGAGTTCACCCTCCGAAGCCCTTCTTGCCTAACTTTCCAGCTCCAGTACTGACAATACCTCTGCTCCCTGCCTTCACACAGGCAGATGTGCACACTGCATTCGTGCTTGCAACCTAGTTTTCACTCATCTTTTGTTTCTTATTTGCAGCTTTCTCCACAATGCAACTTTGTTGTTAATGAAATCCATCAGACCCAGTGCAAGAACACAAAAGCATTTAGAAACACATTTAGAAATATGTTGAAAATATGTTGGAAACACTACTTGAAAAAGAATGCCTAGTACTGACCCACAGAATTGACCCATGGCATATATAATTAATTCATTTCTTACTTGTTCCCTGCTCATTCTTCGTAGTTCATTGTAAAATATTACTTCAATAACACCTTTAAATCCAGAACGTTTATACAGCTTAAAATTACTTTGTCTGCTGCACCAAATATACAGCCTGGATTTGAATTGGCTATCATTCTTCGGCTCCTTTCAGAGCAACAGATAATACTGAAAGTCCTTGCTACTGCAATCATCTCTGGAATGAGGGAATATCGTACGACTTATTTTCTGACAGTAAACACCAATTTTATGTGAAAATGGAAAACTAGACTGATTATACAAAGATTTAGCAATAATCTTTTTGTTGACAGAGTTTTTATCTCTAGTGCAGTATTTACAATAAATCAAATCCCAGTTTAGCAGAGATAATCAACAGTGGCTGTATTGACTTTGAAAAGATATTCACATGTCAAATGATAATCGATTAGAATGAGTATTTTGAATAAGATTATTTTTTTCTAAGTGAAATTTCCATTTTATTTTTAACAGCGATTAATCTTGCACTGATACTGTAAACTTCATATAATACATTCCAATAAATTTGTCATTAATCAGGTTAGAAATGTAATAATTAAATAGATCATTATTAATAAGACTTCTGTTCTATTGAAGTATTTTCCTATGTCAGATACAAGTTTGACTGACACTTATAGGAATCAAAACTTTTATATTGCCCTGCAAATCCAGCACTTGCCTGTCTTGTTACAAAAGCGTCTCACAAAGCTCATAGTTAGACAGCTTCTGAAGACAGTGGTTTTTATAGCTTGATCAATAGCCTACTGCACTTAATGAAAAAAAATTCCCTGATGCTAGCCTGGGATCACATCCTGAAACTGGATTTAATGTGAGTAACTCTTCAGTCACTAGAAACTAGAGAAAGCTCAGCTTAACGGTATACCAGTGGGCTATGCTCTAAAAACATCTTTCTTCTAATTTTTACAAATAGTACAAAATATTATTAGAACAAGAGGAACGGAAAGAATATTATTCTTCCTCATATTTTGTAAATTTGTCAGAACTGCATATATAACTGGTTTCATTCTTATGCCTTGCCTTGCAGTGACAAATGCTTCATGTTCTTTGCATAGACCCTTACTGCTGCCACTGGCGAGAGAGATTAGAAGCAAAGTAACTTTACTTTGTACTAAAAGCAAAAGTAAAAAAAAAAAGTAGACGGTGGAAGACTGGGAGGCAGGTCTTCACCTGCATCTTTTCTTAAGGGAAAAACACTTCTTAAAGAAGTGTTTTTCCCTTAAGAAAAAAATATATGGTTGTCCTCATTAAAGGACTTCAAGTTGTCCTTTTTAAAGATTTTCATATTGCATGGAAAAAAAAAATCACACAGTCTTTTTTCCATTAGTTCTTTATTCAGCTGAAGTTTTTGTGTGCTAATTCCATATTTTGGAAATTTTCTGTGTCTAACTTTCATAGTATCCTCATTCAGTCATCCATTGGCAATATTGTATTTGTCACTCCTCTTTGTACGTGGAGTCCTGATCTTCTGCTCCCTTCTGCTGGAGCTACATGATTTTCCATTCTAGGTTAATTCACCAGGACAGGAAGATGGCAGACTTGACTCTGTTCACCAGTAGCCATAACCTGAAGCTTGGGATTGTTGACCTGAGCTCTCCTCGGAGCTTGAAAGAGTGATTGAATATTTAATAGCAATACCAAGAACGAGGAATTTCAAAACGCAGCATGAAGACTAGCCAAACCACTCACTTCAGAAGTAGGGTCTTTGGTCTCACATATCCTGGTGCTTTAACCAGTAGTCCACAAGGTAAAAAGCAGAAGGCTGGAATTGCTTCCATGTTTGACCAGGAGAAAGATTTTGGTTTCTTACTTCAAAAGAACAGAGTTGTGAATACTTCATAGCTACAGAGGCCTTCCTAGCAGCCACTTCTCTTCATCTGCACCTTTTCCTGCCCAGCTTAGATGACACTGTGGTAAGCTGCTGGCTTTCATGGATTCGTTCTGAGATGCCCAGCTCATCTGTTGTGGAACGCCATGGCAGAATTGGGTCTGTGGGGATGATTGCATGGCCAGGCATTCTGAAATGAGAGGTTGCACTGCCATGTGCATGATAGCCAGGCCCTCAGAGGTACAACCCTTGTTCTATTGGGTTACTTTTAGAAAGGCAGTAAGCATGCTGTTTGTGGTGACAAAAGCAGTAGGGAGAGGAGGAAGTGCTTCTATAGAAAAGACACTGTGACTGCAGTCAGAATGGCTTTACTAGTGTCTTTAAATACACAAGATACAATGCAGAATTGGATTGATAAATTGTGTTTACTGATAAAAGGGTACACAATGTAAACAGAATATTTTGACTCAAATTACGAAATGTATATTGAGATTGTCTGACCTACAATGCAGATTGATGGTACAATTTCTGGTATTAATATCACCATAATGGAGGTGGAAAGATAAATTATATGAGAACTGTGAGCCTCTTTGCATTTATACAGCTGAGAACAAGTTTCTAGACTCCTGCTGTTCCAACACCTCTGGCTTTTATTCCTACTTCTGTGTCATTATACAATGATTTGTGGTTGTCTCAATCAAAAGTTTTATATTAATACAAACTGTGAAGGTTTGGCCTTTGCCCAGGGTTGCTAAAATTTTATCTACAAGTCTTTCACAAGCAGCATTTGCACTTAATTTAAAACTCACAGTATTGCACAGGATACTTTGTATTTTATTCTCTGCTGAATCTACAATCTTAATGAGAATTTTAAGATACAGAATGGGACGACTATTCACTTGTCACAGAAAGGTGCTCAGTGTCTTATATTTTAGCAAAAGTGCAGTACAGATGAGTAATGTGCTAGTGAGACCTCTCTAAGTTTAGCCTTTACTCTCTCACATAGAAGTTGTGTTTCCAGATTGTTTCCACATGGTCATGGTGGCTCTTTGCCTCTAGGACTCTTTTCTGCAGCTAATATTCACAACGTTCAGGTCTTGTTCATAATAATAGCATCTCCATTTCAGTCAATGCCTTCTGCTTCCTAGTTACACTAGCAGGAACCAAAATCGCGACTACGATTGGTTGCCTGATGCTGGATTTATCTACTGCCTACTGAGGCCTATATGCGTTTTACCATTACCTGCCAGAGAGTCTGGCAAGTATGAGCTATGCTGTGAGATAGCTAATGAAATGGTACAGTGCAGGAATAAGTATTTAGCAAGTTTTCAAACTTTCCATCAAATGCAACCACAGTAACGATATGGGATAACACGAGATAGCATTCCTGAAACGTAAGGAAGCCTGCCATGACCAGAGCTACCACAGCATCCCACAAAGAACCAGAGGCGAACCCTTAGAAGTTGGGTGTGGCTGATTGGCAGTGGTAGACATCTGGGCTGGCATCAGTCATGATGCATTGCGGTGTTTACAAAATAATTTTGGCAGAGGACACCAAATAAACCATCACTTGTTACACCAGAGAAAGTTAATCATAGTTAACTTGAGACAAACTGAAGGTGGGGACCATATTTTCATTGCTTCATAGAAGTAAAATATATAATCCCAACAGTACAGGAAGGTGGCATTAGGACAAGGATCTCCAGACACTCAAGTGACTTTTACTAAGTTCTGCTGATGTCCTTGTGCTTCTGAATAGATGAATCCTCTTGAATAAATTGCCTTCTCGAATGAGCCTTGTAAGTGAGTCTGTTTAGACTTTTAGATCTTGTTGTATAGAACAGTGGTAGAACTATAATAGTAAAAAAAATATCCTTATATAGAATAATTCAGCATGATAGTGGGGCGTTTCCTTATCAGCTTCTCTTTCAAAACTGTTTCTCAGAAATTACCGTCTTGTGTTTATCCTCAGTGGAGAGGAAAATTAAAATTTTCATTCTTACATGACCCATAAATACTGGCATTTGGAAGACTACATTTAGCTATATTGAAGATCTAGGTTTCACAATACAATCTACATTATCTTTTCTTAATAGCAACAATCCACAGTTACTCCTGCTTTAGTTGTTCTAAGCATCTGCAACTGCAGTAAGTTCCCTTTAGCTGATAGAAATCTTTCAAGTCTGTCTCGGACCTGGGAACTTCCCCCATCCAGCACCCTTTCTCCCCCCTGAACAGAACATGTATGGTGTTGTACAAAAGGAGAACAGCTTATTTTCAGATAAGTATAAACCACAAATTTTAGTCTGAGAAGTACAGATCCACCACTTATATTCTAATTCAAGTCAATATCAAAATTAATTTCAGACCTCCTACAAGTAGGAGTAGTTAGAGTGAAAAAAATGTCTGAAGAGTTTTCTGCTCTTCATGTCCACAGCTTCAGGCATGTCTTTTGTGTACTGTTAACACTGTGCCAAATTATTACTTCAGTACTATTGGTTCAAACCAAAAATTTTCTTAGAATAATGAAGTAGGAGAATCATAGAGGAATTATAAAGCAGCTTGAAAAGAAAAAAGAATATCCATCTTATACCTTGTTCACTAGATGCAGGTTGCTCTGTAGCATATAAAGATGTTAAAAGTGTATTGAAATTCCCATACATCTTCCTACTGTAGGTGGACACTTGTCAAAATAATGCAAGTCTTGAGACAAAGCTGAAGCCAAACTTGCAGATCATAGTTTTAATCTGTGTCTTGGTCCACTTTGCTTTGCATTTCTCTCCATCTGGTCAATACTTTTACAGGATACCTCCCAGAAAAAAAAAGACTGTTAAACATAGATCTATGAATATAAAACATTGATTAAAATGTCTGTTGCAGTAATGCAAATTTACACACTTCCATTGCAAACTCTCTGTTTTATCCCTATCCTTCTGTTCCTCCACTGAGAGCAAGCATGTCTATTTGTTTTTCTAAATGCTTCCATCAAAAGGAGGAAAGCTTGGTAAATGTTGCCTGTGTTAACACAACAGATAAAGACAGAAGTACAGTCAAATCTGAATAAAACCTTGTTGCATCTTATTTTTATTTATATAAATAGAGAAATTAATTTCTAAGGACACATCCCAAGCAGCACATCCAAAAAAACTGAGTCCTTGAACAGGTTTCCACATGCCCTCAGCAAAATCTGAATTGCCATTCACTCCCGGCTTACACACTTGGAATTAATTTATTTATTTACTTATTTTAAGTCAAGCTGCCTCCATGCTGTCTGCTCTTGGGACAGGCGTCATCAAAAACCTTCAAGGAGCAATCCTGGGCTATCTTTTCTGCTTGAAGTCACCAGAAACATTGAAACAGGAAAGGTGCATGGTGTGGTGGGACCTTCTCCTTTGCAATGAAGTGCATCCTTGAAGAGTACTATCAATATTGGGCTGACAAAAGCTCCCTCCATCACCCTCAGGGAACACTATCAAGGATGTAGAGCTCACCTTTAGCTTCATATAGCAGCAAATAAAGTAGCTGGAAGCTGTTTGGTCTTGACATTCTACACTGCGACTTATAGGTGTAGAAACTTTGGTTTTAACCATGTCATCTGAGCTCAGCAGTAGGTTCATAACTCATTTCAGACCAAGGCCCAATGCAAATGGTGCTTAATCCCATTCTCTAACGTCAGTGGTTTAAAAATCAGATCCACAGTGAGATTTGTGGAGAAGAGGATTACAGGATGCTAATAAATGCCCTAATATTTAGGAATGGAGGATTTCTTAAAACATAAGAAAAACATGTCCCTGCTTCTTGCAGGGGGGTTGGACTAGATGACCTTTGAAGGTCCCTTCCAACCCTAACCATTCTATGATTCTATGATTCTATAATACGAAGTTTTCCCATTGTCACAACCTTAAAATGAAACTGCAATTTAAATGGATTTAATTTCTTTGTGCAAAACCTGGAAATTTTATGGCCAAAAAGTTTCTTAGGATAGGGAACTACAAAGAAGTTCAGAAATTACAACAAACAATACATTTTTCATTGCTTCTGTTTTTGGTAACTTCTGTTTGTCTTTGATATTGAACTGCCAACATACACCCTTTTTTCCCTATACTTAAAACCATTTCTAAAATATGAAACTGCATGGCTGGCAGTTATTCTACATCTAGTCTCAGTTGTCCTGAGGGAAGAAGAGTTCACTTTTGTAGTTTTATCTGAGATTGAACCAACAATAACATCTTGAAACAGTTTCAGTCCTACTAATACATATTAAACATTGCATTATAAGGTAACTTGTGAACATTTTTTTGTAGTTCCTGAGTACATGCATAAATAGTAATTTTCCTCCACTGCTTCCCAAAGTGTTTAATGAATTTACCAGAAAAAAAAAAAATCAGATCTGAAGTGTTGCAACTTCTGGAAGTAATAATTTCTTGAAGAATGTTGTAAACATAAGTTTGCATACTTAAGGACAATCAGTGTTTCTACTGCTGAAAAAAAAAGAATTTTGAAGTCCACCATTTTCTTGAGGTAATCTCTCTAGAGTGCAAGATTTTTGTACAAACCTGTAATTAGTATTTGGAAGTGGTTTTTTAGTACTGATACTGTCTCACAAAAAAAAAAAAGAAAATAGAAAATTAATTTATTGTCTGCTTATTGTAAGCTTCAAGCTGATCCCACAAAGTAGGTGTAAGATGCTGTTATCATTTTCAGCTTTTCTTCAGAAAGCTACTCTGAAAGGCAGAGACAATGAAGTAGGTTTAGTATTATGTGTTTCAGAAATGCCTTAATCTCATATTATCTCATCTGAATTTCTGTAAGTAAAGAAGGCCATAAGCAATTTCAGAGCAGAATTGAGTTAAGAAGATTTATTCATTGTGTTCATGTTTTTGATTCATGTTTTGATTCATAAATCTTAGAGTACATTAACACCTGGGTTTGTCATTTTTTTTACTTTGGTTTTACTTTATTCTTAAAGTAATTTGTTGTTTTTCCATTTAGAAAAGCTGTCATCCAGTTAAAGCACAGACAATACAGTTTAAATCATAAAGGTCTTTTTAATAATTGCATTAAATTATTTATTGAAGTTATTCAGCAAATACTAAACAAATAACAACAAATGCATTTGACAATACTCGAGGTCATTTTGACAAAGATACGTTGACAAAAAAAGGAGGATGAAGTCTTTTTAGCCCATCCTATTTCTTAATTACAATCTTAAAAATTTAATCATGAGATGGGATTCAACAAAGTACAGTTTATGGCTCCTGGTATTGGATCAAAACCACCACAGACAGTGTAAACACTAGCAATCACTTATAATCTCATTGTGCTGATTTAGATGTGGACAAAAATACTGGGTTATCTCTTCTTTGACCAGTTTTATGCCAATTTCACTGCAACATGTTGAAGCCAGCTTACTTTTCCACACCTGGCCTTCAGACTTCTTTGCTTGTTTCGGTTTTTTCCTTCCCACTTCTTTGTCCCAGAGACCATTTTCTGTCAGTACTGCTCTCCTTCCTTTGATGTAGGTTTGGGGCTTTGCTTTTACTTTCATTTGAACACATGCTGGAATAAGACTCTTATTCTTCTTTGACCATTTGCCACAGACCTCTTGCCTTGTTCTTGGCTGTTGTTTTTTTTTTTTTTCAGCTCAGACCTTGCCATTCTTACCCTACCCAGAGGCATGGCACCATCACCTAATGAAGGTCATGTCACATAAGTGCCATGCCCGTTCTCCTGTTTCTATCTGCCATCCTCCAAACTGGACATGAACATAGGCAGTAGGTTTAATAAGGCTCTGGAGTGTTCAGTATCCCTCACTGGCAACACATCAGTATGGCTTATTGAAACTTTTCTACACAAATAATCCAATATGGAGATCCAGAGAGCTGGAGCAATGCAGGACCAGGGCTCTGAGGAAGGTCTCAAAGAAAGCTTATTAACTAACTATTAATTAAGGATTCCCAACATGAGTATTTGAAATTAGGAGTCATATGAGGATGAGAAAATAGTTCTGGAATGCAACAGAAATACATTGATAAAGTACCTAGGATTCCTTTTTGTAAAAACCCAATTCTACTATTCTAAGGAGGAGACATTCATGGACCATTAGTAGATTTCCGTGAGAGCAGGGACAATTACAGAGAATGAGTAAGTTCACAGAAATCGGATAACTAATTTCAATATTTTGGGAACAGCAAGACCAACAGACTGCCCTCTCCTTTATGTTTGTCATCCACATGGTAACACCAACCAAGAAGCTCAGTAACACATCACCATCTCATAGGTGGCTCTTGTCTTTCCAGACACAATCTGCTTGCACTCTGCAGTCAGCAGAGTCATGGTAGTCAAACACCGCCAGCTTCAAACTCAGCAATGCAGAGCTCTTTCCATACTTGGTAGTACATTCCCCTTGGTTATCTGCTACATCAAACAAAGGTTAAGGTGAGAACAGATCTTTGTGAATGTTGCCTTCTCCTTCCTGAATTTCCTCTTGCTCTGATGGTTGTTCTTCCCACGTACTGCAGCACAGCAGTTCAGTTCCTTTCCCTCTAGACTGACTCATCTCCATGGGATTCCCTGCCCTGTGCGTCATCCATCATGCATTGGACCATCATGCGCTCACTCTCTTGTGCCATACAGAAATTTGAAACATTTTTGTAATCACTTCAACTGCAAGCATGAATAATGCTGCTGTATGGTTGCATGACACGTACATGCGTTTCAGGAAATAAAGAGTGTTACTCCTGCAGTGATAGCTTCACCCAGTAGTGGCACAGCATACAGCAGTGTGAGATTGTTTTTGCTTGAAGTCACAACTTCAAAGGTGTCTCTCTTCTGCTTTCCTCCCTCCACCTTGATTCCACAGTGTACAAAGCTGTTATTGTAATGATTTAGCAAACCACAGCACACGGAATGTCTTAGATTCATTTCTGATCTGTAGTGAATTTTTATCTTAAGAAAAACAGTTCAGTGGCTTTTGCACTAGGGACAATATAAAATTACAGGATTGTGTTAACTCTGAAAGGATTTATGAGCACTGACAAAGAAACTCAATAAGCCTGATTCCCTCTACCTTAGAGAGAGTTTCTGCTGTAGAAGGAAATTACAGACAAAAGCAGAATAAAGTAAATTTTGCACAAGATCATAGTGTGTTAATAAAAGTGAGAAGGAGAGGTGAAATGAGTTGCCCATAAATGCAAGTACTCTACAAAGCCAGAGATTTACTCTAGCTTTAGTGATCCCTATTTGCATACCAGGTTTCTTCTGAAAGCAATCAGCAGATATCCTAGTGAGGAGCTAAGATTCAGTGTGCTACTATGCATCATGAAAGGCTTTCCCTCTTCCAGTGTAGAAATTATCTTTTTCTTATTTTCCTTACCTGTCCCAGTCCTTTTCTGCTGGGGGACTGTGTCGTGGGGTTACTGCTATTCTGAATCAGAACTGAGTCAAACTGCTTAGAGTTTGACAATAGCTAAAAATAGCAGTATTTCAACCTGATTCACTTTCCTCAGGGTACTTTGTTTTTCCCCTTGCCTGCCCTGCTCCTCACCACTTCATATTATGAGACATCCAGTTATCAACGCTGGATATTTAAATCACTTTCTATCAAAAAGTGAAAAACAAGCCTATTTCTAAAGAGTTGCATTAGAAAGTGAACTTTTAAAGGCCCCCCTTTCTCTTTTTTCTTTTTCTTTTTTTTTCTTTTTTTTTTTTAATGTTTACTTTCTGACACCTGTAGCTTTTCATGCTGTAAAATCAATTTGGCAAACTGCTCAAGAGGTAGATTGTCTTGTATGTTCATACCATTTGTAGGGATCTTCATGGAATGTGATCTATGGATAGACACATGTTATAGGAAGACCAGTAAAATCAGGAAAACAAGAAATAGACGACATGGGAAATATAGTCTCTCTTCCCTTGAATCTAGTGTGATAACTTATATCAGTTTAAGGGGGATGTAAAAATAACAGCCAATCAGTATGTATTATTTAAAATTATTTTACCAAAGTCTATACGACTTCATAAAAAAGCAAGTGAACATTCTAACTATATAGGATTTAAATGTACTGATTTCCTACTATAGATATATTTATGCCATTTTTACTGCAAAAACTGAACACAAAATAATCTACATAATTGGAGTCTGAAAGAAGAAACAGATTGAGGAAAGATTTACTTGTTCAGCTGCAATATAGAAATTTTGAGATTTGCATTTAGTCCAGTTAAATATGATTAAAGAAAGGCAGAAAAAGAAAGATGTAACTAAAAACAAAACCCAGGAAAATATCTTTATAACACTGTCTGTGGAATTAAACATATACTGTTTTTATTGATGATAAAATGCAGTTTTCTCCCTCTATAATTCCACATAAATGCAACCTTAAGCATTAGTATTACAGGATCTCTGATCATTTCCAGCTTTGATTTTCCAATTCAGAGTTTTTACTAAGTTGACATCCTTGGCATTAGTAATGAAAAGTGGCAGTTTTATTAATCAAATATATTCAGCCACTCAAACATAATCAAAATTTGATATAATCTTATAGTGCAAATGCTTAAGCACCTGGATATATGTTCATGAAATATTGACTGAATGGTCGATGAAGTGTTCAGAATAAGACTATGGTCCAGTCTCCTGCCCATCTGTTTAAGCTCCTAAGTTCTATGCAGTTTTGGTCAGTTAAGAACTCTATTTAATGCTTCATTGCTGTTTGTTCAAAGCACATTACCAATGGAAGAAATTATGTTTCCAAAAGATTTCACTCCATATGTAAAACAAGAAAGAGTTGAAATAATACAAAATTGTGGAAATAGATCTATGTTGAAATAAATAATTTTGAGGAAGAGGGCTCATTAAGTTTAAAATTTCCTCACTCCACCTGTGTGAGGTCATTGTGTGAGTTAAGGCATGCAAGGAAGAGCTTGCACCTTAGAGTTAAGAAACTCTGAGTGACAGCTTTCCAGAGAAAATACCTTGCCTCGTTCTGTGTTTGAAGACTTTGTGAGCCCAGTTCAGACTTCCTCTGGTTAGGAGATTACACTGAAGGAGAAACATAAAAACACCTTTTATGTCCAAGAGGAAAGAAATCCTCTCTTCCAAGTCATATTTTCTCCAAACTTAACTAACCTAAAAGCATGCCTCACTTGGTGATTTTGCCTCATTACTGTTCAGAGTTCATTAATAAATTCATTAAACATTCTTAAAAGTTTCCAAGAGAAGACAGAGCTAGGAAGTGATAAGATACTGGAAACTTGGATCAAGGGGCTGGAGCTGCTTGGACACGGGCACTAACACACAGGGAGAGGCAAAGTAAGAAAGATGGCACTAGAAGGCCATGAGAGGATGAAAATGAAAAACAGAGAAGGAGCTTGGGGAAGGCTGGACAAGAAAATATCAATCATAGGAAATGGAGCCATGCAGCATAGGCAAGACTGGGGCATAAGGGAGAAGGGAGATGGCAGGGAGGAGGCTGGGATTTGGGATGAGAAACTGGTGAACTGGTGCTGGAACTGTTTGCACACACCAGCTAGAAAGTCAGAGCTGTGAATGACAAAAGGCTTTGGATGGAGGCAGACTATATTAAGCTTGGTGGAAAGACTGAACACTATGGTTTAGAGCCTGGAAGAGAGTCCAAGACCCTCAGAACTTAGCAATTCTGCACTGTCAACAAAATACTTACGACCTCATGGCAAAATGTCTGTGTTTTGTCCATTTCTGGAATTGGGTGCTAAATGATCACAGACAGTATCAGTCACTGAGTTCAGGTATCAGCAGGGCTGCAGAGTGGCTTACAAATAAAATAAGGAAAGAAAATGTTCGGGGAAACCTTTTGTTCAATCACGATGTGGATAGATTCAATAGAGGCCATTGAATCCAAAACTTTGGATGAAAATCAATAAACGAGGCTGCTTGTTTTATCACAAACAAACAAACAAACAACCTCCTGACTGCAACAACCACACAGCTTTGACCATTTTGGCTTTTGTCATTCGTTGCTATCTGGAAGGAACTGCCAAAAATGTAATATTCCCTGCTGGTAGGGCTTCAGGCTTTGTGAGACTTGATAGACTCCTACAGGGAAAATCAAGGCAATCTGCATTAACAATGCACTGCTCTGTACTGAAATACACTTTCAGAACACAGAGAATAAAAAGGAAGGTTTCAGCTCTTAGCCTTGTAGTCTGCTGTTTTTGACATGAACTTGTTTAAAGAATTACCCTATAAAATCACTGTGAGAGAGAAGCTGAAGAGCACCACTTAGCAGGACAGGCTAACAGAAGAGAATGGCGCTTTTCTTAAAGAAAACTCTTCCAAGGGAAAAGATGTACAGCCAACAACTGTAAAGAGAACATGCCAGATTTAGACCTGTAGATTTAGTTTTAGATTTAGAGCTGTTCTTGCTTATATCCATCCAAGTCTTATATTACATTAGAAATATTATAAGTAGATTAGAAGCTCTAGGTCCTGGACTGTCAGTCTGTAGTAAGGAATAATCCTGACTGTCTTGGCCTCCACTTCATCTTTCTTTTTTTTTTTTAATATGAATTATTATGAAGTTATGTAGAAATCCATTCAAGAGTGGAGTAGATATATAACCACAAAGTAAGAATATCAGTTATTGCTGAAGTTAATTACTGCAAGGTTGAGAGAGTGGAATGACAAGGAACAATATATATAACAATTTTAACCAAATCATAATCTTATAGTCTTGAGCTGCTAACTTCGTATATTGCTTCAGTCCTAAGAGTTATATTTTATTTTTATGTATTTTCACATCTATGGAACGGTATCAGAAATGTTTTTATAATACTATCTACTACATTAAATCATCCAAACCTTGATTAAAACCACTTAAAATTAATAATTCATGGATAGTATCATGAAAGATGTCATAAGAATAGGAAGATATTTCTGAGTGCTCATGGGAACTAATTATGTTTGCCATTTCTGATGAGACATGTATGTTGTCTTGGAAAAGTATAGGTCACTCTGGCTGGTATTTAGATGATAGCATTATTCATCGGTCTTGTTGGCTTCATCAAAAAGCTATATTTAATGACTATTTTAAAGAACAAATTGCATCTTCTGACATTAAAATTCAATGTATTGAAAACTCTTGGAGTGATAATTTCAAAAGCAATTCATAGAATAAGAGGAAGTATACTAGAGGAAAACAAAAAAAAAAAGTGTGTGATAGGTTGAGATGGAGCAAAATTGCATATATCTCTTTATTTAAAGTAGGAAAATGGTTATAATAAGGAAATAATGAAACAGAAATAAAGACTGCCTGAGGATAGGTAGTTCCAGCTGAAATAAACCAGGTAGAAGAAGGCTGATTCATGAAGAAAAGCAAGGGGGAAATGGTTAGAGGCTTCGTAACTGAATTGATTTTATGATATTCTCACAATAAGAAGCGATTTGGTTTGGAGTTTTTTTCTGTATTTTGGTTATTTAAATGTTCTTTTTCCAAAATAGCCAAAGCAATTAGTTTATGTCAATCATTAATTACACCACTTGCCAAAAATAACGATTTAAATCAAACCAGGTTACAAATTGTACTAAGAAACCTTTAACCAGTGGAACAACTTTCTTTTTTTTTTTTAAATAATCTTTCTGAAAGTTCTGAATGTAAAAAGCTCCAAGGCTGCAGTATTGTTTGCCAAAATTCAGTTCTGAATACATTTTCACACGTGGCCCGTGTATCCCTAAAAACTCTGGGAAATGCTGACCAAATGCAGCTACATATGAAAAAAAAAAAACCAAAAAAACTCAAGGCAGTGCTTATAGGCGATCTGTCATTTTTTCATTTGATATGTATCAATAGTGTTGTCCTTGTTCTAAAAATATACTCAAGTATTAATGGAAAAGCAACTTACTTGCATCACAAGCGATCCTTCAGGCTCTTCCAAGCATTTCAGTTTTAAGTCTCTCCTATTCATTTTCTGACAGTTTAAGGAGGTTATACCTGACATTAGCATCTCATTAACATTTTATTTATGTACAAAGACTCGAAATTTGCCATAGCTGATTGGCACTGCCATAGAAACCTAATTCCAGGAGCTAAACCATGTAGAGGCTTAGCACAATAGCCTTCTACCAGAGCAGGGCACAAGTGTGTTTATTCCCATTATTCCCACTGCAAATTTATTGCACAGCCTGGCACACACTGGAGATAATGCCCAGCAGAGGTCTAGACATAGAATAAAATCACTGGTAGTCAAGGCTCAAATTATGTAGCCAAAGAAAGAACACATTAAGTGAAAACTAATCTTCATATCCAAATACTCAAGCTGTTTGTCTAAGGTATTAAATCTCATGTGGAGCATCTTGTCATAGTTAGGCTCATCAACAAACGCAACAGTAATTACACTTCTCATTCTATAAGGTATAATCTGCATACAGGAATAGACTAACTTTGTAAAGAGCAGTAATAGCAAAAAAAAAAAAAAAAAAAAAAAAAAAAAAAAAAAAAAAAAAGGAAAGGATAAAAAGGGATAGGCACAATGTTTTTGTCCTTTGCCACTTTTTTTTTTCAAAAGCACTTTTTACTGGAACAAATGTACATCACAAACTTTATTCCTTGTTGACACAAACCCCTTGAACACCTATTTACACAGTGCTAACCTCTACCATAGGCTGATCTTAAATATTGTATATGTTGCAAATCACTGAAGTGTCAAAAGTTTGCATTCAGTAAGCAGGTGCTGTCAGCACAAATTCAGCCATAATACTTGCTTACTGCACCCTTCACAGAGTAAAACTTAAGACTACTCTTCTTCCTCGAGTTGACTCTTCCTCTCAGGTTGATGCCTTCTAAGCATCGTGAATATTAATTGTCTTGCTGAGCCCTGAGACCAGCCTGTGTAAATAAGGTACTTCATTCTCCAGTCTGCCTGGTAGCTTCTAAAATCAGTAATGTGTTATTGGGGAGAAATGCAAAAAACTTGTTTATGGGTCTTTCCCAAAGTAGACTGTTGCTCAGGTAGCTCTTAAACAAAGTAGGTCTCAAATGTGATGGCTGTTCTGTATGTGGTCAGGTTGCAAAGGTGTACATGCTATTTAAATGGGACCCTAAATATCTACAAATTTCCAGAGTTTCCTTCTCACAGGGCTGAATCATATTTCCCTAGCTGGTTATTTCTAACCTATTACAATTTTATGCATGTGGTATTTTCTCCTCATGTTGCATTCAAATTCATCTGTGGAAGTAAATCACAGGGAAAAAGACTGTCGGCTGTGGAAAAAAAAATAAAAATCAGAAGTTTAAATTAAGTCTGCCAATGACATTTTTTGGCTGCTCCTTGGGTCCCTCATTAAACATTTTTGCAGTCCTAGGCCTTGCAGAAACAGAAATATTCCTACACTTTCTTCTTCAGAAGACTTAATTTGAGTGAAATGTCAAGAATGTAGGTCCCATAGTCTTTTCATTAGATGATTCTGTTTGCCTACATAAAACTAATATACATAGGAAAAAACTCTCTAAAGTCCCTGTCATTCAATCTGTGAAAAGCATACCGTCATGAGGGACCTTGCATGCTGCCGATGCCCAGTAGCAGTGGTCTCAAAGTGATCCTGCTAAGGCTGGCAACCCATCAGCATTAGCAAGGCATTCATATAGCTGCAACATGGGCTGGTGCCAAAACATGCTGTGCTTAAAGTCTGTCTCATGCTCATCCAATTACCTTGTAAACATGTGGCATAAGTGACTTAGAAACCTGTACCTCTTTGATTTCCAATAGAGTGAAGTGCTTTTGAAAGTGCTACCATTAGTATTTAGGTTGCAGTCAGCAGAAGACATCCACTGGGCTAGAGTTCATATCTAGTTGTTTCATGAAAGCAGGGCACGGTTACAAGTTGCAGGCCTGTGAGGCCCAGCAACAAAGGCTGTTCATGCACAAACAAGCAGTGCAACCAGCGGTACCCAGGAATGATGAACTGCCAGCCTCCAACTTTTCCATATTTATTCCATTCCACCAGTCTAGCTCTTTTGAATTTTTAACTGAATCAGACTTGGCCCTTTCAATCAAACAAGCATGAAAACATAAGGTTTTACAGACATTTGGGAAGTAATAACTTTAAATTGCACGCTCTGCTCTTTGCTGCTGTGTACAGACTGGAGCTTCAGCCACCACAGCAGCACAGTTATTAAATAATTAAAAATCCTACAGTTTCTCCCATATTTAGCCATTCCCAAATTGTTCTTCTCTTATAAAGAGTTGGTTGAAGTTGCTAAATTTTCAAAGACTTTCTACCGATACAGTTAGTTAGAATTAATCTCACGTTCCTTTTAATTAGCACATACCTGACATACAATCTTCTTCACACAGATCCATGTGAACACAAGAAAAATGGTGATTCATGGGTTGAAGTACATGGCAGAAGTACAGGAGGCCATTCCACTCCCCCCAAATCTCATATATTTTTAGGTAACTGCATGGGTATTTGCATTTGAGGAAAACTGGAACTTATAAAGTAATAATCAAAGATATTACCATATGCTCTTCAAAAAGTTAGCACAGTTGAAAAATAAATCCATAGTTTGGTCTGGCTTCGCTGCACAGAAATGTTTTTTTGTTTGCCAAATCCTAATTAACTTCTGGCATCAGTGGATGTCGATATCTTCCTGCAGTGTAGTGCTCCATTCCACAATTAACTATGAATTGTGAATGAAATATCATCTTTGTGTCAATTAACCACTTACCTTGCTCATCCTTTTCTTCAGAATTTTACAGGATTCCTTTCTTCTATGCAGTTATTTGTGGTCACTCTTCCTTTTCTGGATGATGCAGGGTAGATGTAAAAAGACATGTGGGCTCCTTTCTAGGAGTGAAAAGAATGATTAAAAGGTGTTACTGAAAAATGCTCCAGGAAAGCAGCTCTATTTCTTAATTTGGAACAGGGATGGGATTGGTAGTTTTTCTGGCAGTGTGTAATTTAACAGGAGCCCCGTAAAAATTCTGTGCATGTTATTCTTCTGTAATTTAAATACTTCGCACAGCAGAATATCAGATAAAGAGAACTACTCAATAAGCAAAGTATTTCCCTAGAGACAGCAAGGAAAGCAGTATCAACAGACTTGGGCTAAATCTCTGATTTTATGTCTTAAACAATTTAAGCTAACACTATTGACAGGTTAAAGCCAAGTTTATTGCCAGTTTAACTAAAATAAGAAAATACTTCTGACGAAACCAAGTAAAAGTTTCAGCATGGAGTTCAGAAATGAAAAAAAAAAAATTAATCTCAAATAGAGATGAGCAAATGAAAAGCAGTTGGATTTGGATACAATTTAAGATGGCTTTTTCATTCCTCACAAAGGAACTGGGAAGTATTGAACAAACTGACTAGATAATCCAGGAGGGCGGTATACTAAAGAAAAAGGGCTAGTAGGAACAGGAAAAAAAAAAAGGGAGCATTTATTTAGCACAAAATTAATTTATTAGGAGCACATTGCAACAAAGGCGTTAGGGAACGTGAAGGGAAAAAAAAAAAACATTACATGAATACCAGAGGTACAACCTAGGGATATTGATAAAGGCCATAGTCATGGCTGTTTATGAATATATATTTGAAAAGGTGATAACAATGAAATTTGAAGATACAAAATAGTCATTGTTGGGAATATAAGAAAGACCATAATAATCCAGTTAGAAAGGCTTGAGTAGGCAAAGAACGAGTGAAAATAACACTCAATCAGAAGTGACATTACCTTTTTCCAGCTGTCAGATATCTTGGAAGTAAGTAAGTGTGAATTCATCTGGATCAATATTTTTCTTTATTCTACCAGATAAAACAGCAAATAGAATGCAAGATTGCATCTGTTACAGACCACCAAATAACTGCAGAAAAACAAAACACATCTACCTATAATGTGAAGTGAGAAATAGCTGCACCAGATGGCTCAAATCGAAAGACGATACTAGAAAACTCATTCCGCAAATACTAGCATTCCATGGAATTTGTCAATCTTACCCTTTACATTTTCTTAACTGATTGTCTCTAGCACTCAGGAATTTGGTGTGAGACAGAAAGCTGGAGTGTAAAGGATAAACTAACTCTTAAAGTTTTTTGAATGCATGTAATCTCTTGCTGTCTTTATGTGTAGAAAATAGAGAACATTATTTTAGATTGATGTGAAGGTCTTTGAATGTATTCAGAGGAGGGCAACAAAGCTGGTGAAAGGGCTGGAAGGCATGGCCTGTGAGGAGTGGCTAAGGACTGTGGGTTTGTCTAGTTTGGAGAAAAGGAGGCTGAGGGTTGACCTCATTGCTCTCTACAGCTTCCTGAGGAGGGGAAGTGGAGAGGGAGGTGCTGATCTCTTCTCCCTGGGATCCAATGACAAGACATGTGGGAATGGCTAAAAGCTGCACCAGGGGAAGTTTAGACTGGACATTAGCAAGCATTTCTTTGCCGAGAGAGTGGTCAAACACTGGAACATGCTTCCTAGACAGGTGGTCGATGCCCCAAAGCCTGTCAGTGTTTAAGAGACATTTGGACAATGCCCTTAACATCATGTTTTGAATTTTCGCCTGAGTTGGTGAGATGATGGTCCTGGTTGGACTAGATGATCATTGTAGGTCTCTCCTCTCCTCTCCTCTCCTCTCCTCTCCTCTCCTCTCCTCTCCGAACCTCTCCTAACCTCTCCGAACCTCTCCGAACCTCTCCGAACCTCTCCGAACCTCTCCGAACCTCTCCTCTCCGAACCTCTCCGAACCTCTCCAAATCTCTCCTCTCCAAACCTCTCCGAACCTCTTTTTTCTTTTCTGTTGATTTTTCTTTTCTTTGCATTTCTATGCTGATGTTACTAGCCACTTCCCCAGCATAACCCCTTCACTGAGTCCTTCTTTACTTAACGTACCATTTGATAACTTGATAACAATAGTTTAAAGAGCTGACTAGGGATTACTACTGCCCATTTTTAACAAGTCCTCAAGGAAGGTTTGAGGGGAAATAAAACATTTTTTTTCTTTTTTTTTTTCTCCCTTGGATTTCAAAGAATTGTAAATAAAATAACCAAGGTAATTACAAGCTTTTCATCCTGGCGTTGGTCTCCAGCAAAGTTATGAAGCAGCCGATCCAGGAATGGATTAATACAAATGTAGAGGAGAATATAATTAACACCAATAAACATTCATTCATAGAAACTAACTCCTGTCAAACTAGCTCAATATCAACTTCTGAGTTTATACATTTGTGGTGATATAATGTACATATGTAAGACATCTCACTTGATGCAGTATGACATTTTGATTAAGAAGCTACAGTGATAAGAAACACATTGTGACACATATGAAATTATTAAATTTTGACTACCTGATAAGATTCAAAACATAGCTAGAAAAACCATTATTCATCAGGATCTTCTGTTGAGAAGCTATGTCTTCTGGTTTGATGCAATTGAATACTTCTTTAATGATGAAGAAGCAATCATAGACTCTTTATAGGTGACACAAAAGCTGAGGGAGTGGTCCGTAATAGATACAAGTCAGGGAAGAAAGCAGTTCAGACAGCTTTTTAGTCTGGATTCAAGGCATTTTTGTACTTCAGAACATGTATTCAGGATTGAAGCGTGAATTTAGGATTGAAACTTACGGATTTTGCTTTCCCAGAATTGGAGACTTGCCTTTCTGGGTGCTTCAGGTCTATAGGCTCTGGGATATTTCTTGTCAATTAATAGTTATTTAAAATATACTCCTTGTTGGAAGGCATGGCCAAAATATCAAGCATGGATTTTGGATATATATTCAGAGAAAGATTTTTCCCCAGAAGAAGGGCATTTATATTATCTCTATGTGTTATGCTTATGCAACTGCTATTAAAATAAGACCTAATTCTGATGGTTGCACTTCAAGAGTTATTTTGAAAAGTTGTGGAGTGCACGAAAGAGTCAGAAGATTTATTAGAGACTGGAAATAATTCCTTGTGTTAAGAGACCAAAAGTGTTTATCTTGAAGGAGAAAAGGTAGTTGACTAATTTCTCTAAATATCTGCATGAGAAAAAGAAAACTGGTTAAAAGGAGTTCTTCATCTAGCAAAGATATATTAAGACTCAAGGTCTGAGTTGATGCTAGATGACTATAGACTAAGAAAAACCCACCTGTTTTTCACACTGAGAATAACTAAGCAGTGAAAGAACTTCAAGGGGTACAGTGCAGCTGTGTTGCTGGAAATATTTAAATTAAGATAGGATGCTTTCTAAAATATGTTCTACTTTATCTGTAACTTCTGGGTTTGAAGCAGTGGCTACTTCAGAAAAATCTTATACCATGCAGAAAGTGAGACCAGACAATCGCCATAGCCTCATCCAAAATGTAACATGATCAACAGGGATGAGCTTTCAACAATGAGATACTATTTAAAGCTTTTAAAAGATTATAAGGGAAATTTGGCCAGAAGACTGTATGTTAGTGGCAGTTGAGGTGGACTAGATGTCAGTATGGATAGGAAGAAACAAGTTACCCCATTCCACAATTAGATGGAAAAGTTGTCACAGTACAGTCACAATGGTAAGGCCAAACTCATGAGGATTTTAATTGAATAAAATAATATCAAGTCAAGCAAAATGTTGCATTTTTATTATCATTTTTAAAATGTGTAAAATTAAATTACGAGGAAGAAAAACAGAGCATTTGATTTGAAAATGTTGAAATGGGATTTTTTGATAGCTAACTGAAAACTATTTCAACTGGTTTTGGAATTACAAGCTCACCAAATCCATTCCTGTGGGACTTCATAACAAACTTCAGTACAAAGGGGCCTCCTTCCACAAACAACAGCTCTTGTGAGTAAGAAATAAGTCAGCCCTAGAAATAGATGAGAAGTGACCAGCATTGACAGATGACATAAACCTGGGGGTTCTCAGGCATGATTTGGTGCATATTAAGATCAAAATCAAGGTCTGTTCTGTTCAAAAAGCATTTCACAGTTCCCTGTAGATAAACCCTCTCAAAAAAAGATTCTTACAAAAATGGCACTTATTTTTACTCCAATCTTGCATCTACTTTCATTGACATAAGCATCTATGGTAATTTATTATTGGTTTTACTTCATCTGTTATTGTTCACTTTTATTCTCCAAGCACAAAAGAAAACCTCTATATGGTAAACAGTAACACTTCTTAGGAATAATGAGTCATGCATACTACACTGTATTTTTAGATTGATTTTCTCTCAGATTGATGCATGAGTGCAAACAGAGATTATGTGGGTAACTTTTCTACTGTTAAGGCAGAAATTGTACTGGACTGGTAATCATGGATCAAAGTCTTGCTTATGGGATACATTTTTATTCCTATTATGTGGCTTGATGAAACTGCATTTTTGAAGGGTTTTACAACATTACTTGTACCTTACAACAGCCAAATTAAAAATCCGTTGTTTTCATTAGTACCCCATTTGAAGGAACACACAAAATGATACTTCATGTTGCAAAATGAAAATTCATTATGCCTAAAGATAATAGACCTGAACAGCCTGAGAGCAATTCTTATGCTCATAATACTGCATAGATTAATAAGATGCTATAATTTCACATAGCTTTTGTTGGAGAAGAGTATTACATACAGTAGTAGGACCGGGAACAAAGTATAGGTGTTCTTGTCAGGATAGCTTTTATAAACATATAAAAAAATAAATAAAACATTCTTGATTATACCACCAAAGACTAACTTTTTTATTTTCCAAGCTTGTATTTTTAGAATTAATTTAGGAGGTGAATTATGTTCATGGACGTTGATCCCTCTCCCAAGTACATTCAAAGCACTCCAGACACTTAAAAGAAATACAGGCTACCGCTACAGGCAGTGAAATGATTATGCTTGAATCAAAAATAACTGATTTTGGAAGTGCCAGTATAGCATATAATGAATTGGTGAGGGCACAGTAAATATTGACTGTAGGTTTCAAAATGACTCTGGGGCACAAAGAATTTAAATGTTGAAAAAATGAGTATTTTATATATTTAATTTCAGTTCTTCATGAAAAGTTCCAGTAAACAACCTATTTATGCCAATAATTCTGGAAAAAAAAATAAATTCAATACAAAGAAATTAGATCTTTGAATAAATTAATTGGTTTTCCAGATTCAATTCTAAGTGCCAATATCAGAGGATGAAATAACTTTACGTGCTAGAAACATAGTCATTAGCTTTGAAAAATAGGTAATAGTTAGTTTAAAAGAACTGTCATTTTACAAAAATCTTTTGAAAATGCTGCTTACATCAAAGAAAATGAAAGTTCACTATCTAAGGAAGAACAAAAAGAATAAATGCAAATTTTTTTATGGTGATGAAAAAAAAGATTGTATCTTAAGTAAAAATGTATTCCTGAATGTTATATTCCTCTTGTTATTACACAAGGAAAAAAACCCCAACTTAATGCCTTTTGGTTCTGATAAGTTAGGATGAGGTCTTGGTTTTACTTAACTTTAAAAAAATTTGTTGCCTTCAGACAGCCTGAGATCTGTTCTTTGCTTTTCTCACTCTAATCTGTCAATATTCTATTTTTATTATGAATCATAGAATCATAGAATGGTTAGGGTTGGAAGGGACCTTCAAAAGTCATCTAGTCCAACCCCCCTGCAAGGAACAGGGACATCCCCAACCAGATCAGGTTGCTCAGAGCCTCATCCAACCTGGCCTTGCATGTTTCCAGGGATGGGTCATCCACCACCTCTCTGGGCAACCTGTTCCAGTGCTTTACAACCCTCATTGTAAAAAAATTTTTCCTAATATCTAATCTAAATCTGCCTCCCTCTATTTTAAACCCATTACCCCTAGTCCTGTTGCAACAGGCCCTACCGAACAGTCTCTCCTCATCTTTCTCATAGGTCCCCTTGAGGTACTGGAAGACCGCTATCAGGTCTCCCCGGAGCCTCCTCTTCTCCAGGCTGAACAGCCCCAACTCTCTCAGCCTGTCCTCATAGGAAAGGTGCTCCAGCACTCTTGGTTATGAATAAGTACATGCGTACAATTGAACATGATTTCTACAAGCAGTAACAATGCTGTTGGTGTTAGTTTTCTTTTTTTTTTTTTTACTGTATACTGGTATAGTTATTTGTCTACAATATTGGGAAATTTAAGCAATGAGTTGGCACTCATAGTGTGCATGCATTTCTGGAAAATTTGATTTTCAAGTGTGAGTGCTGAAAGCCAAAGCTAGGCTACATTGTACTTGTACCTGCACACACAGACACACCCTGGTAATGCCAAAGGCAATTATGGATTCACAAACAGAGATCTTTGGGACACAAAAAGCTTTTTTGTTCTTTCTTGGTTCCATATCTATTATATAAGATCGTTGCCTGTGACTGGATGTCCCATAGCTACTATGGCAATACATATAAAAATGACACCTCTGAAGACCTATATGCATCTCTGTGTGATGAAACATGCATCTTCTGCAGAAATTACATATATAATGAGTGCTGCTACCACTCCCAAACCAGTTTATTTGGGATGAGGTACAAACGTGTTTCTCTGCTGTACACATGCAGGCATGGTGTCTTGGTTATCTAGGTACCACTGTGAAGATATTACCATTTAGGTAACACCTAAATGCCAGAGCAGCACAGGGGAATGTAAGACAAGCCCTGAGGTGACAGCATTGATCATTTTGTTCTTCCTTTTGGCTTGGAAGCCTTTGTCCTAGAGTGCTATGGAGCAAAGATTTTTCTTGGAAGCAAAAACTGTTGATGCATGCAAATTGACACATTTTGGAGGCACCAGAGTAAGCCTGAAATAAGTACTCTGCATTTCTTCATTGTTTATAGAGATGCTTAAGAATATAAAGGCATTTCTAATGATACTTTCATGACTCTCATTCTTTCTACATTTCTCTCCAAGAGAACTGCAAAGCCTTGTTTTCACCCTTGTCTTTTCTCATTTAATAGTAGCTCCTTTTGGAGTCATATCCACCTGTGAGAACATTCAGCTGTTTCTTCCACAATTTTGCTTAGTTTTTGGATCTTCTGAAGTTCAAACCTGCTCCACACCAGGACTGACTGGAGACTAAGCGTCTAGGAAAGTCATGTTAGGATGGGATACCGGCTCTGTAGACAGACCAGCTGCCGAAGTGTTAGTAATAGGCAGTGTAGTTTAAGAAATCCTGATGCATCTGTTTTCATTTGAGTAATGCTAATAAGACGACTGCTTGAACTTCTGCTGGACATGTCTCTGAGAGGTTGAGATGATGGCCTGGGATGTGAAAAGGCCTAGTTCACATGAGCATTCTCTTTGATTTTGAAGAAAATTTCCACTCTGAATTAGGCATGGTTGAATTTCATACTACAGTGTCCATTTCTGCCTGATTCTGAACTGAGATATTATTTACAGATAGTGCAAAATCTGGAACCTGAAACTACCTCTTGAACCTGAAACTTGCGTGTCCCCAGTTGACACTAGCACTACCATGATAGCATGCGTCCCTTCCAAAAAACCTCTCTGGTCAACATTTTGCAAAAACTTCTGTCCCTGCTGACTTTGATGAAAATTTTTTTTTTCAATGGTTTTATTTGTCACCTGTTTGACTAACGTATTCAACAACAGCAGTAGTCTTCTGCTTGAGTTAATTGAGTTAATTCAAATATTACAGTTCTACTCTGATATCAGAGGGAAGAATTGTCAATGAAGGCATTTGTGATGCAAGAACACCATCCTGGATGCCTGATAGGCAGTGG
>WHYT01017088.1:12407-109920 GCA_009806455.1 Tetrax tetrax | reverse complement strand
AAATTTTATTTATTAAGATAATAAGGAAGATGCCTCACTGTACCACTGTCTGTGGTCTCGCTGATCAACAAAGAAATACTTGTGATACGCTGTGTGAGTCCTTATTCTAATAGCTAGGACTTTTTTTTTCTGTAATGAAATTCTCATATCAACATGGATAAATTCTGCCACTCCTCATTATTCTGCAGTTTTAGTGATGGACAATTAATATGTAATCATTCACGTGCTGAAATTGTTCTGTATATGCATTTTAGTTTCATATTGCAGTCTTTTTAAAGCCATTCTTTGTTTCATTTTTTTCTAAGATAATTTGGATTGTAGTACTTGTTAACCTCAGAATATAATGGCAGGATAAATGAAAATGTGTGATAAGATAGTATAGTATATTATAGTTTGAATAAATAAATGATTTACAGTGTATTTCTTAATATATTTTAAAAGTATTTTCTTAAAATAAAATAACCAATTGCATTCTTTTCAAATATTTCACCTTTAAGGGACCTGTTCCTGGGGCAATGTAGACAAAACTCTGGCAATTCAATCAACCATGCCCTTAGTCTTCTAAAGACAAAGGAAATAGGCTATAGTTTAGCATTTTTCATTAAAATTCACAGCAGTTATTCCTTTAAAAATCATTATTGTTCCAAATAGTGTCCTACTTTCCAACTAAAAAGTTAAACTAATGTAAGTCCTATGGGTCACAGACAGCAGTGATCTTGGTTTCAGGGGAAGCATTGCTACGCTATTCCTATTACTCTGGATTTGCTGCCTCAAGATGCATCTTTGTCTCTCATTATAGAAAACTGTTTGGGCACTATTTTGCCTCAAGGTAATTTTCATTATTTTAGTGAATTGATGGTCTGATGGTTCAGTTAAAAGTTAGTTTGCCTTCCTGGAAAATTATTTAAGCTGTTAAAAAGTAGAACTCCTCTCGTAGTTTCAAAGTGAAGTTTTTTGATATTAGCTATTCCAGTGGTCCCTAGCTAGGCAATCACCATGTGATTATTTCTAAACCAAGTACGCTGATTTCATCATACGCAGTTTGGAAGGAGGTTTTTCCCATGTTGTCTGCACTGCAGGGCTTTGTCTCACAATCAGCCCCAGCTCTTTTTCTAGCACTGACAGTAATGTGAAGGAGCAAGGGGACACTGTGTAGAATGGTTGAATGCTTTTTCTCTCCTTTGAGGTGCTCACGCCTGCAGGACATGCAGAATGAATGGTAGGTCAGGGGTTTTAGAAGAATGGAGAGTTTCTTTGTACAAATTATTTTGTGTGTATAGAAAAAGTCAGAAATGTATATACCATGGCTACTTTCCTTTAAGCTGCAGACAAGTGCTTTTAGATATATAGAGAATAATTACTTCTGGAAGGAGTAATTTAGATAATAATAATAATTATAATGATGCAGTTTGGAGTGGTGCATTGAGCAAAGTAGCCGTAGCACATACATGCTGGCTCTTCTGTATGCAAAGAGACAATTCAGATTCTCTACAGAAGTTGACTTGGCTGAGGATAGAAGAACTGAAGTGGTAATTTAGTTGAAAATTGTAATTTATTGTAGCTATTAAAAAAAAAATGCATCCAGTACATAATGTACAGAAACATGTTTGCCTTTGACATCAGTCACAACATTGGTGCTTCCAGTTGGGGCTCTGCATTTCAGCAGTGGCAATTTCCTCCTCCCACTAAGCACTGGCATCAGCATTCAGCATCTCTGAACTGCATCCACTCTAAGAATGGTTAGAGTACTGTAAGAGAACCAGCAATTTCTCCTCTTATGTTCACTTTGCATCAGTAATTTAACTGAACCAAATTGTTCTCCCGTATGTCTTGATATATTACCTGTCAGTGTGGTCCCATAAGTTAGAGTACAGCACAGAGGGTACAGTATGTAAGTCTGCATGCACAGCTACTGCCTGTATGACTGCCTTCTTCATTGTGAGGATTTTTGTATGGATTTCAGATGGGAAAATAGGTTAGTGCTTAAATGAATGCAGCCACTCATTATCCTAGGATATAATCTTCATTGGGTGCTTGTTAGATATCTATGGGTCTTTGTTGGATACTTGAGAATTTGTAGCCCCTTGTTAAATTTGACTGAGTCACGGTTCCTTTATTTAACTTGCTGGAAGGATGTTCTGCAGAGATGATGAAAAATTCTGTTGTAATAAATACAAGGGTGTGATTGACTCCTTGGATCATCTGCAAGTGTCTACATCTTTCTCCACATCTGGGCCAATCACTCTCCTTTTTAAATCACAGGAGGGAAATGGAAATGTTTTGGGCACATTCTCCTCCTTCTAAAATGTACCTCTAAAACACATTTGAAAAACCATGTACTAAAAGTACCAATTTCTCTTCATTAAGTATAGAAAGGAGGTCACAGTGTGAAGGTCATCTGTATAATTTAGTTTCTAGATGTCTAAAATCAGAGGAAATGAATCCTGCCTGAAAGATACTGAATCAGTTCGTGACTAAATGTGCTGATGTACTCTCTATGTCATTTAGTCTCTGCCTCAGTTTCTGTCTGCAAAACAGTTGAAACACACCATAATTTTCTCCTACTCTCAGTTTATCAGGTTTATTTCAGTTGAAGACCTTGGAAGCAGGGACTCTGCCTTACTTTTCCAGTATCTTACTGTCCAGTATCTAGCCCCACTCTCATTTGGTGTGTTGGGTATCACGGTAATACTATTCAAAGGAACAGTGACCTGTGTGCATACTTGAATTGTGTGTATCATGTATTGTTGTACACAATTAGATGTTTGCATATTGCTTTGCTTTCTAACATTCTCAGGCAGCTTATCCATAGACATGCAGTTTGAGATACAATAAATGAGTACGGGTAATGTAGAGGCTTGGCACATTTCTTATAGAGTCTTTGATTTCCTTTTTTGCTCATCTTTCCACCTTGAGAGGCAACGTTTGAAACATTATAATAACTTTTTTTCCCCATGGTTGTTGTGTTGGTTCCTGTCAGTAGAAGCACTGGTTTACACGGCCTCTTTCTACGAAATGATCTCAGTTGCTGTGGTGTAAATCTTTCTTCAGTGCTGTAAACCAGATTAGGGAGCTGGCTAACTATAAGCCAGCAGATTCAATAGTTACTAACCCATATCAGTTCCCTGGTGCCATTCCCTTCATGGAGAAAAGTGTTGGAGATTAGTGGAATGAAAATAACCCTTACCTTGTGAACAACCCACAAGGTTCACTATGTTGTGACGCACTGCAATACTTGCTACTTGTAACAGCAGTGAGCTCTTTTGTTACAGCTCTGACCCATAATGCCAAATGCACAAGGTTTCTGGAATGACTGTCCAACTTCTTGGGGTCACATGCTTTTTACTGGCATAGTACTCAGGAAAATGTATGCATTCATCTAACAGAGGCATGATGGAAGCACCCACAGGCTTATCAATCTCTTCCAAATATATGTATCTCAAACCAATGTACTTAACACATAGAAACTTTTCCTTTTAACTCATTGTTTTAAGCTTCTCTCCCCAGATCCCACCTTCAGATTTTTATTTACCTTTGACTTTGTAGCTTATGGAAGTTCACTCATTTTACAGTTGCCTTCAGAGATTCTTTGGGTGAAAGTTATTACTGCTGAATTAATTTATTTTCTACGTAATTTTTAGCTATAGTCAAAATATCCACTATATTAAATGCATTTGTTCAGATGATCTCTGTTACTAGAAGATTAAGCTTTAATTTATCTCAACTGATGAACCCATTATGCCTGTACTTGGATGAGCTGTATGTGCATTCCTTGGGGAATTACTCTCTCTGTCCTACCAATTTCTTCAGTCTTCTCATGGTTTACTGTAACAGGATAGACTTACCTACCTATGGCAAATGATGCCTTCTGCAAATATCATACTGTAGGAAGTCAAGGTTTGTAACAAGAAGCAATATAATTTATTAGGTCCAGTCTGACATGGTCATACAAAATCCCGTAAAATTTCTCAGGCATGTAAACTCTTCTTCACATTTGAAATGGAAGCAACATACTTCAAGCAAAGCACGGAAATTGGTCTCAGTTCAGTTTCATTACTGCTAATCACTGTGACTGTCTGAGAGAAAAGGAGAGTTAACATCTATGAAACTGAGGGAGCTGTTAGTAAGGGGAGAGGTGATAAGGTCCGTAGCCTCTACTGAGGAGAGAGAGAGACATAGATTATTATCCCCTGTGGAGTCACAGGGGTTAGCAGAAGAGGTACTGTGAAGAAAATGATACAAACTGAGATAAACTAGCCTTCTTACTGAGCTCTAGATTTTATTATTTTTACTATCCAGCAGAATAATAAACTTTATATTCAGACTCAATTTCCAAAGATTTACAGATACCACAAGTGACCACAACTGCTTTGAAATGAAGGATTGCTGGCAAAAAGAAACTCTTGATTTTTAATGAGTCCACTTGCCATAAAGACCCCTACTGCCTGATTCATCTCTTAAAAGAAGATAACAGAAGCCACTCAAACCTGAAATTAGGGCAGAGAAGACACAGCTTGCAGGAGTGATTTTGTATGGCTTGGGTTTTGAATCTGGTGAATGATAGCTTTATTTGTGTGGCCATGGAGCCATCAGGAAATATCGTCTGGAAATTCAAGATGCCTTTAAAAAATTTACTCTTCCAGAATGATTACTGAAACCCTCTACCTGTCCAAATAGATCAACATTTCCACAGACACCTAAAACTAAAGGAAATTAGAATGGAAAACTTTAACATAAGCATTATTGCACAGATGCTTTCAAAACACTAAGAAATATTTTATACACAGTGTTTTTATGAAGCTTAAAAAAAATAGCAGGTCAGTGAACAACTGTCTGTATCTCACTAAGATGTCAATTTATTTTCTGTGCTATTATTGCAGGTGATTATGTAGTCATGACTATATACTTCGACTTAAGTAGAAGAATGGGATACTTTACTATTCAAACATACATTCCCTGTATATTAACAGTTGTTCTTTCCTGGGTATCCTTTTGGATTAAAAAAGATGCCACACCAGCAAGAACAGCATTAGGTAAGTTGTTAATAATTCCCTTCTCTGCTCTCTTTGTATAGTTCCTACAGTATAATTTGAAAATGTCAGCTTTCTTTCAAAGATATCCTTGGATTATTGCTACTACATCTTGCAGACCCGGATCTACTTATCACTGAAGCCTCTGGTTTTCTGCCTTTAACAGAGTAATTAAAATTAAAATACCCTGACCCTTTCGAATGACACTGCCACCTATTTTGCATAATATTCTAGAATGAATGTCTGTCTCCTTGTTCTCACAATGATATTTTACTGACGTTTTTGAAGTATAAATTAATTGCATTGCTGGCTTCCTTCCCTTCTGAAACTCTTCCCCACAGGCTATTATGTCTTATATATACATAAAATGTACAATATAATAATATTAACTTATGGAAATTATTTTAGCTTGCATGCTTGAAGTTTAGCTCCACACTAGGTGTATAGATATTCTTCATACACTATAGAGATTTATGATGGTATAGGTTTTCCAGCAGCTCATTTATGCCAGGACCAGCATGTGCATTTTGGCATTGAACTTTAGGATACGCTTAGAAATGTTGACCATTTATTCTTACGTCTGCTTCTCTGCTGAACTCCTTTCTTTTTAATTTGGGTAACTCAGTGGAGATAAGGAAAGATTCATCATGCTCCATCTTTTTAAATTGGAGTCTGGAGCCTCATGTGTGCGCAGGGAGTCATACAGCATCTATTTGGGTTATTTTTTTTAATGCAGGGAGAAAAGCCACCTAACAGTTTGCATTACTGATTTTCCATAAGCAGTGTTCATACCCTGCCCCTGAGTGCAGTTCCCTATACCACACAGCTCCATTTTTTAATTAATTAGACACAGAAGTGGGTTAGATCACCAATCACAACACTGTGACTCTCCCTGCCTCGTCCCCTCAGCCAGTGGGAACGAAAAATATATGCACATCCTGAGGTTATTAATTTGAAGTAAGAACATAAAAATGAGATGTTCCAAGGCTATGTTCAATGTCTATCTTGATTAACTCTTAAAACTCTGATGAAAAATTAAATTACTGGGATAAAATATAACTTATTTATAAATAAAGTCAAATGACAAGAAAATAATATATCTATGGGTCACCTCTTTTTGTGTACAGAATCCTGTTGCTCCCAAATCAGGAATGGTCTGCTGACTCCTGGGATGCAAATGTTCCCAGTTTACCGTAGGTCTGTTTGTATAATGCAGTTTATAAATCTGTCCAAGCAACAGCACATATCCACATTTTGATAGTTGCAAATGGTGAAATTGTGAGTAATATAGCCAAAGGCACACTGTAGAAATTGTCCTGCTAATTAGTTGACATGAATTGTAGACTCAGTGCACCAAACCTCTCTGAGTATAGCTGCACTAATGTAAAGGGTTAGCATCAGGGAAATATGTCATTCTCTGAAATTAATGAGTAATTTCCTAAGCTATTGGCAATGACTCGCAGTTACGTGAAGGACAAGTTTTACCCCTTTCTGAATAACGTTGAATAATAAGCCAGGGTATTTGTCTGTAAAGGAAAAAAAAAATGGGACCATAAGTATGCATTCGCAGCACTGTTCAGAGGCATAAAAGTGTTCTTTAAAAACTTGGCATCATAGTCCCTTTTTCACATGCACTTTGAGGGGCTGAGGCCCAGAGTGACTTACTCCAGGCCACCTAAAGAGTCAGTGGGAAACTGGAAATAGCATTTAAGTGCTGGATGAGAACTGTGCTTTATGATCCCAGATTATTCTGCCCTCTGTTCAAAGAGAAAAGAATGCAAAGGTTTCTGCTGTTTCTGCTTGTCTCTAGTAATCAAAATGATCTTTTCCCAATGTTCATAGTCAAGAGCATCCAGCAAGTGGCTGAAGAAAAGTTATGATCTGGAAAAGAATAAGTTGTTTTGCTTTAAGATGAAGGGAACTAAGTTACACTGCAGCTTTAATCCCAGTTTCCCTCTACTTTTTCAAAAAGGGTATAAAACATAATAGGACTAGAGAGTTACTACAGAGCAACTTCAAACTGCAGTTTAAAAAATACAGTGGGTATGAAAGCCAGGATTGTGCTGATGTTAAAGACTATACAGATGATGTTTAATAAGAAAGGAACATTGCTTTCCTTGCCATTCCATCTTAAGCTCATTCACTAGAAAACCAAGCGAGTACTCAAAAAAGGTGCCAGACCAGGAAGAGGGAGAAATTAAGTTTATAAACAAGTGACAGCATGGGCAAAAGCAGTATACTTTTCCTCCAGTGTCCCAGTAACATATCCTTAGCAAAACAAGAACAAATGAGCCTCGCTGACCAAAGAGTTTCTAGCATTGAACCTCATGCTACCTCACTTTGCATGTGGTTGTCCATTAAGTAGCTCTCAAATAGTAATATTTTTAAATAACCGTTTAGGCCAATGATCTAAAGGTTAAAGTGATCTCATGCATTATGCATCCTTACATCATTTGATCTCCCAGACAGTCCTTTTTGATTTATCAAATAGCATCTTTGGCATGGAATTTGCTCAGAGAATATAAATGTCACAAAATGGTATTTATACACAAACTTGTAAGTTCCTACTTACACTTGTCTACCTGAAAATTTTGGAGCCAGGTTACTTCAAAGCTGTCCTTGGCTGATATTAAAATTCTGTTGAAACAGATAGCTCATGAGCACTGTGAATTTCAATAACAGATGCAAAGCTCACTTTGCCATACGGGACTCCCCAAAACTGAGAAGCTTAACAATTTCATCTGTCAAGGTTTATTGCATTTGAAAACACCCAGCAAACTGTATTTTCTTAGCATGAGGGATAAAATAAACTAAGGGTATGGAATCTAGATATTCTCTTTGGAAATAATGGGTGTTACATTTTATTCATATATGCATATTTATATTCCAACTTGTAAATGTATAAGAATGCAGAACTGTACAATCTGGTGTAGGTTCTTTCTGTTTGCTCTCTGTATGTTTCTCCATAAGACTCATTTTAGTATTTTAAATTTTGTGTCTATGTGTTAGATATAAAACTGACAGACTAAGTAGAATTTTTATTATTTCAAAAATTCATTGCTTGTTTATGGTGTGAGCAGGAATCCAAGTCCAAGCCTCACCTTAAATGACGAATGATGCTTTTCTATTGGATATCATACTACAAAAATATTTTGTATAAATAATAGAAGTAAAAATATGTTTGTTTTACCTCTGGATGTTTCCATCTATGTACTCAGCAATCTTGTTTCATGCCCTTGCCATAATTTGAAATGTGATGTATAATCCAGAAACTATGATGATTTGTGATAACGCTAAACTTTCCCTTCCCTAAGGTTTTATATTCTGACAGCAAAACACAATTTGTTGTCAAAAAGACTGAGGATGGACACTGTAAATATCTAAAAATGAAAATAAATCTTACACCATTCCTGTGTCCATAAATTTAGTAGAACATACTTCGTTTCAATCAGCTAAAATCAGTCCTCAGTCCAGAGCCACCCAAAACTCACAGATTCTATATCAGTGAGACATTTACAACATGATTTACTGGGCTATCTTTGCTTAGTTCCCACCTAGAACTTCCAGATTTTCACAGTCTCAAACATGATTCAGGCAGGCATGTCACATTCACACTTAAGGCACAGTTATAGGTCTCAAACTGAGTTGAGGACTTCTATACCTAAGCACAGAGGTTAGTGGTAATTTTTCTTTCACTTCTCTGCCTTCCGGTCCATAGTCATTTTGGCAGCTGATCCTCATTACAGATACCTGCACAATACTTCTTGTAACAAATAATGTAAAATTATACCTCCAGTTCCATAAAAATAGAGGAAAAATATTACATCGCAATACAGCATTCAGTAGAAAAATTGCAGACCTTTGCAAAAATTGTGGTTTTAAGCACTGTGAGCTTTTTTTCCCTTTTCTTTCTTTTTTTTTTTTTTGCCTTTTCATAAAAAAGGTGTCCTAAAGTAATCTGAGATCCTATAACTAGATGAGTGGGAAATAAAAACTTTCCCTTGAGTCCAGGTAAAAAGTACACTGTACATTGTGCTGGAAGAATACAGTAGATTTGGGGGAACTTTTTAAACCTAGTAAAGTACCTGAGAGCAAGTGCATGTACATGTGGCTCTGAAAAGGACAGATTTGTGTTAGAAATCTAAATGTGGGTTAGAAAGTGTTAAAGAACTTCATTCCATATTGTAGAGTATGTCATAGTCTGGATGCAGTTCTGAAGTTAGAAACTCCCAAGGCCTGAGTAAGGGCCAGAAAGACTAATTAAAATATCGTTAGCAAGGGCCAAATCAAAGCTAGTGAGTCAACAGCTTTTGCAGTTGGGCACCTTTGCAGTTGACTACTGTGATGAATGGCTAAGTATGTGGTTGAATAACGGGTTGTGTTTTTTTCAGCCTTTTTTTTGTTTGTTTGTTTCTGGGTAGTGGATATTTAAGGAGTACAATTAGTTATTATTCATTGCAGAAGAAGATTGAGGCCCAGGCAATAATCTGCCTTCTGGCTCTTTCAGAGACTTTCTGATGGTTTGAATGGGGAGTGTTATTCTTGTGAATTGCTGTAGTTTTTATCAAATGCTGCAAATCAGAGGTAGGCATTCCTTCATGAACAGAAAATAGTCAAAAGCAATCCACAGATATTTCTTTCTCTCCAGAGTGCTGTTTGTTGCAAGTAATTTTACTATAAGGCATAATTTCAGTCGTCATCTGCCATTTCAAACACTGTGTACCATTGCAAAATATCACTTTAACTATAAAAAGAAAGATTACCATATGGTTATGTTGTTTTTAGAGCAGGTTCTCTCTTGAGACTTGAGGGAAAGCTTTATTTTCTTTCCTAAGCCTTTGAGGAGTTGTTTTTTGTTTTTTTTTTTTTCTATCAGAAGGTTTGCAGTTCATAACAAATTATTAAAAGCATCAATCCAAAGTGGGAATGAAAATACTTCTATTCCTCAGGAATGAAGAGAAATTATATGATTCACCAGCAGCCAAATAACTGATATCCCATAGATTTCATTCTAGGACTGGTTTCATTGTTGCAGGATATTTCACACTAATTCCAGCTATATTCATTATTACTAAATCAATCTAAGATGTGATCCTGTCTATGAATTAAAAAGACTATTTCTGTTAAGGTTCTAGCTGAACTTTGCATAAGAATCTGTTTTCCCTTACTCAGAAGGAAAATAGTAGTGGAGGACTCCTAAAGAAGCAGTGGTGCGAAAACATATTTTCAAAATTCATGGTCAGAACTTTCCAGCAAAATTTCTTTTATTTTCTTCCTCCTGATTTTTTCTTTTTTTTGAGCACAAGATTTTTCATGAGAGTAGTACTGCTGTGAAAAAGACCATGATTCTCTCATTGTTTTCTAGGTTTCTTGTTTTTTATTTTTCTGGGTTTATTATCTTTTCTGCTTTATAAATTTCTTTAAAAATATCTTTGTTTTCTCCTTCTCCCTTACCCCCACCTCCAACATAACTGTGATTAGAAACAGAAAAATATTATGAAAAGCACATTGAGAGGCATGGAAATGTAATTTTTGCAGAGACAAATATAAATAGCTGAGGAAATCTTTGTTTACTGATGTTATTTTTCATTACTTTTATACTACCAAATGAAATTAATGAACTATTTGAGTACAATTTGGATTTCTGTTTTGTACGTTTGTTTCCAAAGATTTTTCTGCAACATGGAGAAATGATGTTGCATACAATTAAATCAAGTTTCTCTCTACAGGCATCACCACAGTATTGACAATGACAACTTTGAGTACCATTGCAAGAAAGTCATTACCACGTGTCTCCTATGTCACCGCTATGGATTTGTTTGTGACTGTATGCTTTCTATTTGTCTTTGCTGCTCTGATGGAGTATGCAACTCTCAACTACTACTCAAGTTGCAGGAAACCAAACTGTACTAAAAAGAAAAAGTCGGTAAGATGGGAGCATTTAAATTTCTTTTCTATCATGCCCATGGCTCAGAGAGCAGAGAATCATTCAATGAGTCTGTGATGCCAAGATACTCCATTCCTCTGAGCTCTTCCCAGTTTGTGGTGTGATCTGTCCTGAAAGCTGATGGAAAATAGTAACCTGCAGTAAGGGCAGAAGTAGTTATGTGCTTGTAGAGTGAAGTCTGTTCCTAACGGAAGCAGCCTGCTGACCATGGGGCAGCAACCCTGCTTACACATCTTTTGTCTCCAATTACCATGCTGGTAGTCATAAAGTGCTCTCACAGATTGCATAGCTTGTTTAAAAATATATGCACATCAATGTATATTTAAATGCACCTCCTATTTTGTGGCCTAACAGGTCTAGAAATATCTATTAACTTTACAAATGGGATTTCAATGTCTCCACTGGGAACCAGCACTTGTTTTAGCCATGTGCACAAAGGGTCTTCTTCCCAAGAGCAAAAACAGAGGAGGTCACTTACAAAGGTTTTGTACATGGCTGCACTTTTGGTCAAAAAGACACTGCCAGAAGTACCTCTCAGACACACACAAAAGTTGTTTATTTAGAATCAATTAAAATAGTAGTGCAAGAAGAATTGTCTGCTACACTTCATAATTGACTGCGAGAACGAGAGGTGACAGTATAATGGAGAAAAAAATCTCAATGTAAACACAGGGAATCAGAGAATCATAGAATAGTTTGGGTTGGAAGGGACCTTCAAAGGTCATCTAGTCCAACACCTTTGCAAGAAGCAGGGACATCTTCAACTAGATCAGGCTGTTCAGACCCCTGTCCAGCCTGGCCTTGAACATCTCCTGGGATGTGGCATCCACCACCATTCTGGGCAACCTGTTCCAGTGTTTCACAAACCTCATTGTAAAGAACTTCTTTATATCTAGTCTGTATCTCCCCTCTCTTAGTTTAAAACCATTATCCCTTGTTCTATTGGGCCCCATCTTTCTTATAGGCCCCCTTTAAGTACTGAAAGGTCACAAAAAGGTCTCTCTGGAGCCTTCTCTTCTCCACGCTAAACTCTCTCAGCCTTTCTTCATAGGGCAGGTGCTCCAGCCCTTTGAGTGTTTTTGTGGCCCTCCTCTGGACCTATTCCAACTGGTCCATGTCTTTCCTGTGCTGAGGGTTCCAGAGCTGGACGTAGTACTCCAAGTTGGGTGTTACAAGAGTGGAGTAGAGGGGCAGAATCACCTCCCTTGACCTGCTGGACACACTTCTTTTGACACAGCCCAGGATACAATTGGCCTTCTAACTTACAAGCACACATTGTTGGCTCATGTCCAGCTTTTCATCCACCAGTACCCCCAAGTCTTTCTTGGCAGGGCTGCGCTCAATCCCTTTACCCCTCAGCCTGTGTTGATACTGGGGGTTGCCCCAACCCAGCAACCTTGCACTTGGTCTTATTCAGCCTCATGAGGTTTGCATGGTCCCACTTCACCAGCTTGTCCAGGTCGCTCTGGACGGCAAGAGGAAGTAGATTGTCCACTCAAGATTAGCGGAAAATTTTATGTGTTTGAGATCAGTAGTTGGAGATTTTGGATGCCATTTTATGCAACAGAGGAAATAAGAACATTTTATATCAGAAATACAAAGCCAAATAGGAAAAATGAGAAGGAAGAAATTGAAGAGAGAGAAGGCTAAATTCAGGGAATAGTAGGTCACGAGGTAAAAAAGGATTGAATGAAGAGCTATAGAAAATGATTGAATGAGGAAATAATGAAGGAAAAGCTGAAATGAGTATGGAATTAGAGAAAGCGTAGAAGGTCGTAGTCTTAGTTATTGAAAACTCCATTAAACCTCTAATATCTTCTTGTAAAAATGCATTACATACAAAAGGCAAAAGAGTGTTACCAAAAGAAATGTATGAGACAATCAAAATGAACTTGCTAATGATCCAATTAAAATTGGAATCCTATAGAGTGACTGAATGAAAAAATAATGAGTATCTTTGTGAGTAGGATGTATTTCCAAATGTGTATGAATATGCGGGAAAATGTGCAACATTGATGATATTTACATTAACAAAAGAACAAATGCTCACTTATCTATTGTTTGCTAAATAAATAAATGTAATGATTTGAATAAAGATTTAAATTGGATGGAAACTAGGTGTGCATTCTGCTAAGATTTCATATAATTTTAGGTACATACAGAATATTTGCTGAACATATAGAATACTCAGTGTGAAGTGTTTTACAGATAAATGCATTTAAAAGTTTGGTTTAAGAAATGCTATTGAACATTAGATGCGTATGAAACAATAAGTATGTTTTCTTCTGAATAATTATTTTTTTATCTTTATTTAAGCTACCTGATGTCAGTTTTGGTCATGTTATGGTAAGTAAACAGTTTTATTCAGTCAGAGCAGTGGAGGCATGAATGTATGGTTGACATTTACTTGCAATAATTCCCAAGAAAGTTGTAATGCTATGTTGTGCTTTAGCCTGACTTCACCATAAATATTGTTTCGGGGTTTTTTTGTTAAAAGGTCAGTTTGGTTTTGGCTGTGGCAGAGGAACATAGCTGCCTCTTTCTATAATGATTTATAAAATGATTTGGGAGGGAGAAGGGTCAAGTGTAGAATACAGTGCATTATTTTTACTTCAGAAATTTTGTGTGCCTGCTTTATATAATACTGCAGTTCCTCATTACATTCCATAAAGTAATAAGAACAAATTATGTAATAAACTTAAATTGATTTTTAAATGAATTTCATAGAAAATCATTTATTTATGCATACCTGTAAAATCTTTAGCAAGCTTTCAGGTGGATTTTTAAATAATTTACGACACAAGTTTAACACAGTTTGTAGTACTATATCTACAAATGGAATAAATTATATTCCCCAAATATCTAGATAACTTTTTATATATGTACAGCAGTAATAAAGTTGAAACTGAGCACAAAATTGTGTTTCTTAAGTTGTTTGAAATCTGAAACTGGAATACATACTATAATATATATATAAATATATAACATGCAGAGGGCCAGTTAGTCAGCTGGTTGGATGGCATGCTTCACAGGTATCAGATCCAAACAAAAACAGTGACAGAACTAGACAATTGCTTTTGGATTTTTTGGTTTGCATATGCTGAGATTTATAATTTACAACTTCTAGTTCCATGTAACCAGCTTACCTTTTACAAATAGTGTTATACAACTTTTTTTTTTATGAGTTTTCTGATTTATTTCAAGAGCTCATATAGCATCGAAAGTTTGCACATCGACAATGATTGCTTTACAGCAAGCATTGCATTTAAACGCTTTCTACTGCTGTCTCTCCTTGGACAGACTTTTCTGAAAGATGAAGTTAATAAGGCACATTAAATGGACAGCAGCATTTTCCTTTTTCCAATTAAAAATAAAAAGGAAATGGATGCACAATTAAAATGACAATGGCATTTAGCACTCTTGGTCTTTGTCTAGATCTAGCCAGTCTGATCTGCATGGAAAGTAACTGTCAGCCTTTTCAAGTTTTTTACTCTTTTCCTTTCCCTTCCCTTTTCTCTTTTCCCTTTTCCCTTTTCCCTTTTCCCTTCTCCCTTTACTTTTTTTTTTTTTCATTATAAGACAGATATTGATCAAGTCTTGTTCTATACATAAACAACTTCCATGTTCAAATTTTAGCATAAACTAAATAAAATAAGCAGTGTCTCTGTCTCTGAAGATATCATCTTGTCTTTTCCAGCCTTGTAGTGACACCACATAAAAGGTGAAATTTATTAATCTTAGTAAATCCATGTTCAGGTAATCCCATCCCTTGTTTTTCCTCCTAGAGAACACACTTATACCTTGTCTGAAATAATATAGAATCATAGAATAGTTTGGGTTGGAAGGGATCTTTAAAAGTCATCTAGTCCAACCCCCCTGCAAGGAGCAGGGACATCTCCAACTAGATCAGGTTGCTCAGAGCCCCGTCCAACCTGGCCTTGAACGTTTCCAGGAATGGGGGGCATCCACCACCTCTCTGGGCAACCTGTTTCAGTGTTCCACCACCCTCATTGTAAAAAAAAAAAAACCTGTAAAATGTAAAAATTTTATTAAGCATGTTTAATACTGCATCTGAACTGCCTTGTCCAAGGCACCTGAGAAGTGCCTTGCCTTGCCAGAGCTCTCAGGTGGTACTGGGCTGGCACCCACTGCGTGTGCACCCTCTCCTCCCAATCCCAGCTCAGCAGGACTCACAGGATACTGTGACTACCATCCACCTTCATCTGTCTATCTAGTCACTACAGTATCCCTCCTAGCTGACAGAGATTAAAGCAACCAGATTATTCTCCCAGAATTATCAGGGCATTTATTTTATCTTCTGTCCTGAGTAGATGATAGTTGATGTAACAAAACAACAACAAAAAGACCCAGAAGCAGGGCACTTATTTCTCTTCACTTATCAAAATTGTCTGGAAAGATAGAAATTAGCCTTTCTTTTTTTTTTTAATATAAATATTGTAGGTCAGCATAAAAAAAAAATCATCCTTGAGTAGGAATTTTTCATAAAGGCATGAAAGAAATGAACAGTAGGTGACACAGTGGTATAGTAAAATTCCATGTATATTTTAGTCATAGCTTTTTTCTCTCCAAAGTGCTATAGTCAAAAAATCATAGAATCATAGAATCATAGAATGGTTAGAGTTGGAAGGGACCTTCAAAGGTCATCTAGTCCAACCCCCCTGCAAGAAGCAGGGACCTCCCTGACTAGATCAGGTTGCTTGTACAATCAATTGCTTGTACAATAATCTTAGACCTTTTCCATGTGGCAGCACATTTTAAAGCTCTGAGACCAGCCACCTGAAATGTTACAAATGAGACAGAAGACCATGAGAGAATAATTTGTGTCATCTAATCTCAGAGATAAAGTAAATCACAATAAACAAATTTGCAATAATCTGCTTCTGAACTGGAATCTGTCTGCAGTCCACAGAACAATGCACCTGAGAAATTTTAGCCATCTACTTATGATGAGATGAATTGCATTGTAGAAGTAACTAACTTAATACTATAGGGCAGTTCAGATGTAGTTATCTATGTTGGAGATGCCAATGTCTAAGCAGAGGGATGCCACATCAAGTTCTTAGCTCAGGGATCAGCATTTTTTATGAGATGGGTAATATTATTGTGTGTCAAACCAAAGGATTTGTGTAAAGAAAATTAAGTCAACAGGAAAAGGAAAATTTCCATTGAAGCACATCAGTCATATCACTAATCTGTTTCACATACAGAGTGAAAGTTTTCAGATACACCCCAACACCTCCAACAGGAAATCTTGAGTATTTTGTATTGCAAGTGTAGAAGCAGAGGCCCTGTACACCCTCCAGAATGCAAGCAGGCGTGATGCAGAGGCATGGCTAGCTTGCTGGTACATAGCTGGCATGCTCCTGCAGCCAGAGGCAATGCTCAGCACAATCACAGGGAGAGGTAGGGTCCCCGAAGTGGAGAAAACCATGCTGACAGAGCTGGAGTCTGCTTTGTCAGGCTGGTGCAGACATGTAACGAAGTTGATGGGACCTTTCCTAGTGATGCCAGCAGAGGAGATGGCATTTGTGAGGATGGAATGGGTGGCTTGATGAGAGAGGAGATTGTTGTGAAAAAGAGCACTTTTCATGAAAAGGAAATGGTGTGACAGAAGATGACAAAGTGTAAATAAGGAGTACATCGAAGAAGGAGAGGTCTGTAGGCGCAAGTGGCACTGTGAGGATGCATGCTATCAAAGTGTCCTATTTCTGATCATGGTTAGTGGGATAAGCACTAAGGGGACATGCCTAGAGATGGCATTTTGAAATCTTGTACTGAAATCATCAGTATCTGTTGCTGACCATATCTGGTTTTTTAAATCATGGTAAAGTTAAGAGGCAGTGAATGCAGCTATACTAAGCAGTGATTGTTCTGTAATTAAATGAGAAGGGGAGACATCTTCCCTACCTTTCAAAATTCACTCTTAAATGTAGTAGCTTAAAAGTGTTTAAAGCAACTTGCAAATAATACTCTGACAGACAAGTGAACTCCTAAGTGTAAAAACAAGATTACTAAGAAATAAATGCTTGAGCTACCCAAGTAGTAAATACACATAGAATTACTTAACTTGCCAGTCCTCTTCAGAAATTAATCTGAAAAGGCATCTTTTGAGGGAAAGAATATCCTTAAATCTAGAATTCCTATAGTATCAACCTATTATTCCCAGCTCCTGTGATTTTTTTCCCATGATTATTAATTGTGATCTGCATCATCCATGCAAGTTTATCAAAATGTTGGTTTCTTTTTCTCTCCTCAGAATTATTCTGTACTTGATATGAGACCACCGACTACAGTCATTGCATTGAACAATGCCATGTATTGGCAAGAATTTGAAGATGCGTGCGTCTATGAATGTCTAGATGGGAAAGACTGCCAGAGCTTTTTCTGTTGTTATGAAGAATGTAGATCAGGCTCATGGAGGAGAGGACGGATTCACATAGACATCTTAGAACTGGACTCCTACTCTAGGGTCTTTTTTCCTACATCCTTCCTGCTGTTTAACCTGGTGTACTGGGTTGGATACCTCTATCTTTAAATGTTGCCTGTCGTGGTGAAGACTGCTGTGTTTTCACATTGCGGAGGGATGGTGAAAGTGCAGAAAAAGTGAAGGACGCGGTCAGATTCATCTCAAATTATAAAGGCCACATTAACCTTCACCATCACAGAGCCTGATGAAGAATTTTAATATGTAATTGCCTGAAAAAAAAAAAAAGAAAAATATGGAAGAATTATCTCCTTACTGCTATTCATTTAAAGGGAAAGATTCTTACGAAATTCAGCTAAATTTGTAGTGTAAGCAGTGTTTATGAATAATTATTGTATATTCGAATCCTTACTATTTTCCCTTGGCATAGAAGCTATATACAATTCAGGCAAAAGTTAAATAAGTCGTTTTTGTTCTTCATTCCCATACTTTCTTCAAAATGCTGCCATATCCCTGAGGCTCAGAGCAACATACACCGACACTGGCAAATAAGCCAAAGCCGACGAAACTACTTATTTGTATTTAAACTTACTTGAGCTATGTCACACAGGTTTGGGGAAGTATTTCATCGGTGATCTGCTTGCTATAGAGAAACCACTAAAAGACAGTAAGAAATGTCTCTGGTGGGATCAAAACATGGAAGTTACTTTCTTCAAAGGTCTGGGATTCATGGAAATCACCACTTACCTACACATATTGGTTTTAACTTAAGGTGAAAAGGCAGAGTTATAAGAAAGCTAGTATTTTGATATAAATAAAAAACTTGCCTATCTCTGAGGCAGCTGTAGGCATAACTTCTACAGTTTTTCAAGCTTTTAACTGTCTTTTTTATGACTGGTTAAAAACAGGATGGTCATTGATTTCTAAAGTACTCTACTTGAAGCAGGACAAGATTCCTGCTTTTTTGTGTCATTGTAGCAGATCATAGTTGATAGGCCATGAGTAAAAAAAAATCTATATAATAGCACTAGGAATATATGACTTTCTTCAGATTGCAATTTACTGAAAAGTGCTCTCATGTATTTTTGTTTTTTATCTTGAAGTTATTTTACAAAATTGAAAAATATGTGTGCCAAAGGACATTTTTGTTCCTTCCACAAAGTTAAATACTGCAGTCCTTACTCACGGCAGTTGTTCTCTGGGTCTGAGCTGAAGACTGAACACTTTTAACTTGAATAGTGCATTATGGGGACACAATTGTCACACTTGGATTAAACATGGAATAGTTGCCACATGTAGAAACAGGTTGGTTTGTTTTTTTCCTAAACTGTCAACTACTTTTTACCCTAAAAAGCTATTTTATATTTTTCAAGCTTTTGACCATTAAATTCTTAAACTACACCTTTTTTCAAAAATCAATTTTACAATGTTATCTAAATTACATCTTTTACAGACTCTCTCAATAATTGTTATTAAGCAAACAAAACAGAATAGAAACTAAACAGCAATGGCTTTTCACTACCCTTTGGATGACAAATAGTTACAAATTATTAAACTTAAAACATACCTAAAACAAAATTTCTATTTTTTTTCTCGAGGACAGTTTACTTTTTTTTTCTTATCTCAAAAAAATGTGTGTCTCTTCCACACAGTATTTGATAAAAAATGAATAGTAGATGTGATTGAAGAGCAGTTCCTTTTCTCCTCAGAAGGAAAGTCCTGCAAACAAGCTAAAACTAACGCAATGGTAGTTCAAAAGGAACAGAAATGTTGTCATGTTCTTTGAAACATCACTGTCTGTCATTATTGTTTCTCTGTGCTTCCATTGAATTTTTAATTGAAAAAAAAATTACTATCACAAAAGTTAACTGTAGTTATTCAAAATATTCTTCTGTTTTTCAGAGGCAAAGATTTGGGTTTAGGTGGGGGAGGAGAATCACTTCTACAAGGCATGACAAAATTGGAATTAGAAGCACAGAGAAGAAATATTTTTGAGCAGGATCAAAACATTATTTTTATCAAAATCTGCCCAATCTGATATCTTCTAAACCAATTATGACCTTCTAATTTCTAAACACATGTTGAAGTTTTTGCTTAGTAGCCAATTACTCTGTAAAACATATTACTCTGTAAACCTGTGTCCTGCACTTGGAAGTATGGCTTTTATTTAAGGATGAGAGTTATATTTTCAGCAGTGTAAAAAGGTAATTGAATTGAATATCCTGCTCTGTAATTATGAATTAATCTACTCTAACAGCCACCCTTAGCCATATTTTGCAAGAATACTAGAAATATTTCAAGCCTAAATAAAAGAATGGAAATAGTTATCCTTTAGGGGCCTGATCCTGCAAACCCTCTGCACAATCAATTGATTTTAGTGTGAGTACTGAGACAGATGAGGCACAAGAAGGTGCCTTCCACCATTAGATCTTGAATAGGTAAAGTGAGGTTTATTGAGCAATTGCATACTTGAGTGAATGTCCCAGGAGTAAGTGTGGAAGTAGATTGTTCACATTTTAGATCATGAGCATATGCTTTTCTTATATTTCTGCTCATGGGTACCCATTCCTGCTAAAAGCACACAATCCCACCAGATTCTTCACTGGAAGACTGATTCTCCTAAGTCCATTCTTCTTGCCTCTGTTTTCCGGGTGCTTTATAAATAGAAGTTGAAAGCATATAATTCCACTTCTTTCCATGGTCCTAACCAAGAAAGAATCTACAGCCACAACTGGCTTCTGCTCTTATACTGACAGCAGAGGACATATTCTGGTTTGTAATATATTCTACTCTAGGGTTATGTGCAAAAAAATTGATTTGTATGCAAGGCAAGTGGCCACAGGCTGGCAGGTTTCAGAATGCATTCCTCTGCTATTCCTAGTTGCTTGGTTTACTGTCTCTGCTTCACCACTCTGTGATTTGGCAGCCACTGACAAACTGTGGAGATCAGGGCAGATAAGCTTTCTAGGCTCTGCATCATTCAAAATGCAATTTTTCTAGACATCTAGATAATGTGATCTGCATATATTTATGTGCCACATCCTTCTGTAGCAGTAAGAATATCCTCATTGACCTGCAGATATTCTTTTGCAAGTTGAAAAAAAATTAACACTTCTATGCACTGTCCCATGAGAAATGTAAGAACCACCTTTTAGCATTTTAGAACATTTTCTTATCAGATAATTTCATATTCAAGACTTGTATTTATGTAACTACTTCTTGTTATTTATTACTTCTTTTTACCCTTCCAAGGAAGAGAAGGGAATGCAGGAAGGCAAAAACAATGACTAGTGAAATGAACACATTTGGATATGTATGTATAACCACAGAATCAAGTATCTTCACATTACCCTCCTTAATTTTTGAATTTACAGAAAAGATTTAGATAACCATCTTTTCCCAATTGTATATTGGTATATGTACACAACAAGAAAAATTCTAAAAAATTCTAGTAAGAAAAATCAAAAAAGCCAGAAGTGTCTTCACAGAGAGAGTGATGAGTAGTGAAGCTAAAAGAGGAGGAAGAATTTATTTTTTATTGCTGTGCAGTTCTTATCTGTCCCACTCCTCTTATTCAATTCTTCCCACCGACTACCCACAGCTAATTCCAAATCATCCACCTGGTGGTTTGCACATTCATCAAGAGCAGCAGTAACACATGAGCCTTTAGCTGACAGGAAATTGTATTTCTGGAATCTGCTAAATAACTCAGATAGCTATCTCAAACACTTTTGCAGCCCTAATGTGTCTCAGAGTCTAGCACCTCATGTTGCTGCATGAATTTATCACAACTCACCATACTTGGCCATTTCACGAAGTGAAGGATACTTACCTCCTTTTTACACCAAATTTCAGCATACATCTAGAAAAATTAGTCTGCCCTGCCCATGCCAGGTTCGACGGGGCTCTGAGTAACCTGATTTAGTTGGAGATATCCCTGCTCCTTGCAGGGCGGTTGGACTAAATGGCCCTGGAGGGTCCCTTCCAACCCTAACCATTCTATGATACTATGATTCTATGCTCCAAGCAACCAGGTGCAAGGCAGCTCTGGAAATACCATAGTTGCTGTACTGCTGACTTTGTGGGAAGGGAGACTCAGTATTTTAAGACAGATATCATTAGTCTCACAATCTGGAGGGTTGGTGCTACCTTCTAAGCTGTAAAACAAAGTGTCAACTGCAACTTGTAAAGGCTGCCCATAACAGACTGTACTTTTCCCATTAACTGCTCTTTCTGGATTTCCTTAAAGCACTAAGAAAAGGCAAGTCATTATCCTGTAATGTTAGCTGCCTACACAATTAGATGATTTTTTTTCAAGGTGTATCCTTCTTCTTGCTTACAGTTAAAACTTTGTGCCTCTTACGTTAGTGCCTTTAGCATTTCTTGATATTGAAGGATATACTATTGCTGGCCTGAGAGTTAGAAAGAGGGACAATGACCTTGCTGGAGCTCTTCCTGAGCACCACAGTGCGTGACCAATATTCTAGATATCTTCAACCTATACATTGGGCATTTGCCTGAGTTTTCTTTCATTTTTAAGCAGTTTGTAGGTTTCTTAATTCTAAGCAGGAGGAAAACTGCAGTGGGATTTCAGCAGTTTAGCAGAATCCTTCCTTCTTCACTCAGCAACTTAATTCCACCAAGAGATGCAGAGCATAAAGTCAAGGATGATGTTTAACTTATCCAGGTCACTTCCCAGAAGACTGTTTAAAATAGACAAAAACCAAACTATGCATTGTGAATGCATTTCCACAGCTGAAAGGTGAGGTTCTTTCTCCTTTAGAGTTTTTTTTTTTTTCCTGAGTTTGTTTTACTACTGGGGAGGTTCTTGTTGGACACAATATTGCCCAACATCGGACACTTTTAAGATTGATCTGGACATCTTGTCTAGCCTGTGCTTTTGCCAAGAAAGGCTGGAACAGATGATCCTTAAGCCCTTCCAACCTGGGATTCTATGATTCTATGGTTTTAGATCCTCTCTTCCTCCCTCTCTCCCTTCACCTGTACAATTTGCAGGCACAAAATCAGCTCAACTTACACTTACATATTGAAAAAAAAGTATAGTGTCATTACTCTTATACTATATTTATGTGCCTACAAGCTTCTTATCATTCACCACATTGTCTTCTTGAAGGGTTCTAGTATATATGTGAAAAATGAAGGCCTTCCTTCAAGACTCAGTGGCCTTAATAGTTTTGCCTTTTCCCCTGGGATCTGTGATTTGTTTGGAAAACAAACAAACGATAGTCTATTTTCCTCACAATTTAGGCCACTAAATATACCAAATACCAAAAAGAAAACTATGTTTTATATCAGAAGTGAAATGATGTTTTAACTGAAAAAAAATTATCTCCGCTTGAACTGTACTGCTTTGACCAGTTAAAGAGTAAATTTTTGTACAGTATAGCTGTGGTGGATAACTCAAAGACATATGCTACCCTGTCTAGGACTAAATCCTGAATTAGGGATAAATATTGTTCTAATAATCCAATTTACCTAGCAGCTGTTTCTTTAAATTTCTTTTGGTTGTGACTGACTTTGAATGCTTGGTTAGTGTCCAATGATATTCCTCAAGGGAGATACCCAAGATCTGTGATGATGTATTCCTTTCTACAAAAATTACTTACTTTCATTTTTTTCTCTTTTGTTGTGTGTCCTCAAGTCAGTGTCTGTATGCATCTGGAGTCCTCAAGGGTTTTCCTAGAATACATGTGAAATTAGACAATAAAATTAATCATGAAGTTCAGTGCCTCAGAGTTGGATACCTGAGAATTCTCTACTTTCTATCAAAACACATATTTTGATCTTCTAATCATCTGCTATTTATGAGTTACAAAGTAAGACAGAAGAAGACGTGGTTATGTTTATTTATGTGTCTGCGTGCAGGCTTTCTATTCTAAAGGACTGAACCAGGCAAACCAGGCACTGATACAGTCAGTTATTTATCAGGTATTCTTTTATGTAGGTAATAAATGTCCCTAGCCGGTGGAGACACAACAGCCTCTTTGGTGTCATGGAAGCATTCACATAACTCAGCTTTACTTGGAGGGCTAAGCCAGCCTGAAGAGCTTCTTATCCAGGAACCTAGGTGCTCCCTTTAGTGCTTAATAGAGTGCTTAAGGCTCTCCTAATGTCTCTTTACCTTCTTGGGAGAGGTGAAGCTGTACTGACACAATGCATTATAAAATACAAAGAATGAAATATCCACAGTGAAGCTGGTGACTGCTTGTTATCGCAACTGTGTTACGATTGCAAGTTTTAAAGAGAAGGCCTCTAGGTCTGAGTCAAAAACTTCTTCATCAATCAAGCTGATTGACCAGAAGATGTGTTTAAGTTAAACTATTCTTACCGGATAACAGGAAGAGCTTAGGATCATGTTCTGGCGGGATTGACTATCCATTGACTGGCTTCAAAGCTTGCAGAGAGCCAATTTTTAATTTACGTACTTAAAGTGAGATTTGTAAATTACATACTTAAAGTGAAGCCTTAAAACAGGTAAACAGCAACATTTCTAAATTCTAATAGAAAATGGATGAAGAGACCAACATTGATGGCATATTTGGGAAAAAAACAACCTCCTGGTGCATGTGGAACAGCGCATTCTACAGAGTCCATTCCATACTTACAGACCACATGGGAACCCTAAAATGTGAGCTGCTGTTGAACTGATGGAAAGCTGGTAAAATAATTGGATCTGACAGTACTACAGAGGTAGACCAGGAAAGCGTGTCACTGACAGACAGAGTGCTCCAAAGGAAGCAAAATTTCAGAATAACCTTCTACAAAACAGTGCTCCTCTGAACAACAGTGGGAAATCTTGTGCAGAGAGATTACAGTATCAGTCCCACATATTCTCTTTTGTAGTCATTAAGGAGTCCTGTGACTTTATTGTAACCTATGCTCACATGCAATACCAACCATCATGGTTGGTAAATCATGGGCCAACATGTGGCTGTCACCAGTAGGAACACTACTAGAGAGAATCTGAGCTCAGCCTGTGGTTACCACAGGCAGTCATCAACCACCTTGTATAATCCTCTTTTGAACTCTCAGTATACTGCTCTCAAAACATTTTTTTTCCCACCATAACAACATATGGATATTTTTTTTAATTTTAAGTGAGTGCAATTTCAGAAATCACATAAAAACTGCCAACTATGTGCCAAATTGAACTTTCTTATAGAACATGAATAAAATTTTAGATTTCTAATTATCCTTCCTTCCTAATTTTTTCTTAGGGATGTGTGATTTCTTTGCTAGCAGTGCAGCTTGTGATGTCATAGTGAAATGAAAGTACAATTATGTGCCCAATGTGCCTTGAATAATACAGGTAGCACTAGTACCAGTATATCATTCTAAGTTAGATAGCCATCCTAGTGATCTCCCAGACTGACCTAATCAGAAAAGTCAAACACCTATGTATTTCATCTCCTCAAGTTCTCAGACAACAACTTTCCCTTATCAACCACATCCACTCCACTTTACTTTGTGTTAAGGAGTAGGGCTGTGCGTCTAGAATACTATTTATATTCGTATTTTGATCTCAACATTTGTATTTCTGGATACAAATAAATACACATTATCAGAAAATGCAAGTATTGTGTGCATATATTGGTGACTTTATTTTCTTATGAAAGTTGAGAGCTTAAAAAAACAGAAGCAGACATCTGAAAACGTGCCTAAGACAAAAGGAGTAGTGTGTTATCTTTCTGACAGCGTGTTCTTGAAAGGAATTTCACAAAAGTTTTTAAAAATATTTTTAATATGCAGCATGAGTAACCAGTAAACTAAAAGACTTGAGACTGAGGTTTATCCATGGGGCTAACACAAAGTGGGAAGAATATCCTTAAAAATTCAAAGAGAAATCCAGAAATAATTTGTGTCTTTAGCACAAACTGCTTGAATGTAAAGACTTCATAATTTTAAAATTGCAATCAAATTTGGTTTCAAAACTTTACCAATCCAAATTTTTCAGTAAACTAAAAGCTAGTTCCTTGGGTCTGCTTAGACAGTGAAATTTACTGGTAAAATTACATTCTTAATTTTTACAAGTATGATTTCTTTAGCAGCCACTTATGTTAAGTAAGAGTTTCCTCTTGGGTTATCCTCTTTGAATGCAATTTAATTCCCATCTCTATACATTCATGACCACAGAATTGCCAGTCTCGACCCACTCCGACTGTGAAATCTCTACTTCTTTTCAGGATTCCAGTCCATAGGAACACTGGAGCTGCCAGCTGGGCCACAGATAATGCAGAAACTTCCACATTTCTCGAATTCCACAGATTTCCCTATCTAAGCTTTTTATTTATACTATCTGTATGTTCCTACTACTAAGGCATTTTTTTTTCCAAAAGATGTTTTATTTCAAGAAAAGCAATTACAGCTAATTATTCCATAGTATTTCATTAAACTTTCACTAATTAATCTCTCTTTTCCCTTCAGGAACTCCACTGTTTTCACTTATTAGTTTGACATGCGATTCATTTTTCATCCTCACTTGTGTTTCGATACAACTAGTTACTATACTGACCTGTATACTCAAAAGTAAACATAGATTCTGAACTTCATTTCCCCTACCAGCAGCTGACACTTGTTATACCAGTGTTTTACATGCAGTAACCAAGTAGATGTGGTTATGTTCCACTCCTCAGAATAACAAGTAAGCATTAATTGTTGCTATGACTGTTTGCCTTCTACACATTAGTCCTTAATGTGTACCATTGTCACAGTGCGAACACGCCAACTGTTCTCCCTTGCAGAGCTTAACCTGGAACCACCAATACTCTTGCAACTATTCAAGGAGACTGAATGTGAGTTGAGCACATCAGCTCTTCCAGAGATTTAAGGTGCTTATCCTGCCAAATTCGCGAGCCTCTGATACATCTTCCAATTTAATAATATTTCCTGCCCAGTAGGCTTGAGTGTGAATGAAGTATGATGATGAATCATGCCAATAAGTTCTGCCTTTTTATGTTACTCTCTGTCTCACCATTGTAAATCTAGTTAAGAACTGAATTACTGCTTGGCAGTTTCAGTTAAAGTAAACTCAGCCTCTGAAATGGAAAGTGAACAAAGCTGAACCTCAGGGAGCTATCCAGAAAGTACAGAATAAACAGAATAGATGTCTTCCTACTGTTTGATATTAAAAGACCACTGTCAGTTAATAGCCATAGTAAAAAAAAAACACATTGGGTTGGTTTAGAAATGGAGGGCATCTGCATTAACAGTGCAAAATAATAGATGTATGCTAAATGTAACATTAGCAATTTCTTCCAGTGGGGTTTTTTATTTTTTAATTTGCATTTTTGCTTATTTTTACTATCACTTACTGTTTGTTCCTCCAGAGTGCCACAGAACTGGCCTTAAAAGAAAGAATTTTCCATCTAAGTAAAATCTGGGCCTATAGGACTTCCATTAGTCCATTCTCTACTTTTGTGCAACCAACGTGCATCATAGACACATGTTTTTACATTCTATGGATCATAGTAGAACTGGAAAAGTGGACTTTGCTAAGGTGAAGCTAAGTTTTCTGGGGCCTTGTGGTTGTCAGACAGGAGCCAAAAGTCCACCAGACCACAAGAATAAGACAAATCAAGAAAAAAGCAAACTCTCACTTTTCCTAGGTGAAGGAGGGAGTCCTCGCTATCCTGTGTGTTTTTTCACCTCTAACATCCATTTTTTTTTTCCCCTCCATAACTAAACAGCACTGCTTGAGTCGGATCATGCATGGCCTTGCTGCTAGGTGTCCTCACAGCAGTGAGGACACTGCAACCTGTGCCAAACCAGCTACCACGGTCTTGCGCCCGTGATGACCAGGAGGGAAAACAGCATTGAGTCCTATAGAGCTTAGTGTGATGGTCACCTGAAATGCATTGCGGAGCAGAGCCTAAGACACGCAGGAGTGGAGGCTGTGACAGTTCGTCCATCAGGCATCCTCAGTGAAGCAACCATTAATATATTAATGAAAGATTACATTTTATTAGAAAATATTGGATTTGAATACATCTGACTGTTGGACAGGGCACTATGGAACCCAACAGAAACTGAACTGGCAAAATTCATACTCAGCCAGAACTTTATCTCTCCCAAACCCTGAAACATTCTTTTTCTAATAATTTTGACTATGAAATAATGTTGTTTTAAAGATACTCATGGTTTCTACCAGAAAAACTTGGCAAATGTCAGGTCAAATGCATTGACCAACATTTTTTTGATAGAACTCTACACTCAAAACAATCACAACTATAGAAGTTAAATGCAAAATTCATTTTGACTCCCCTACTTTTTGGTGTCCATGCTAAAGGAAATGTAAATGAAAGCTGTAATGTTTCTTAATTGATTACACAGAGGATCTAACACAGAATCCCCCAAAGACTAGCAGGACAGCTACATGTGTGCTGCCATTATTACAAATAGACAATGCAATTGACGACATATATCTGAATATCTTTCAAATCCAGTGAACTACCAACCATTCAATAGTCCATTCCTGGCACTTCAGATGAGGATTAAATAGATAGAAACCTTATGGATTTCAGTAAGAAAAAGTGTAACACTGTACCAGAGCAGAAAAACCCTATACATCAATACAGGTTGGTAACAAGCCAGCAGAGCAGCATGAGAAGCAGCGAAGGTTGCTGGCAACTGCCAGGCAGAATGTAAGGTAACACCGTACTCTCACCACAGCACATCCAATGCTATAATGTGCTATGCTATGGCTGTGTCCCACAGATCAAAGGAATTTATTACTGCCTGTACTCAGCACTAGTAAGGCCACACATGGCATACTGTGCCTGGTTTTGGCTTGTCCTTCCCACTGACAGAGAATCATAGAATAGTTTTGGTTGGTGAGGGGATGTTCAGTGGTCAAGGGGAATACTGAGAAACTAGAGGGGACCTGTTAAGCGGCTGCTAAGATGGTCAGAAGCATAGAGCAGATGAATGGTGAGAAGCTGACAGAACTGAGCTCATTTGAACTGATAAAAAGCAATCTAAGCGATGTTCTAGTTGCAGATTATAACTACTTGAAGGACAGTAACAAAGACATGGGAGCCAAGCTCTCAATCTCTTCTCAGTACAGCTACAATATAGCAAGGGGCACAGGTTTTACCTTGGGAAGCTCAGGTTGGAGGTGAGAAACAGCTTTTCTGCAATGCAGCACTGCAAGGAAGGGGATACCCAGAGCGGCTGTGGGAGCTCCCTCAACAGAGGTTTTCAAGACCTAGCTGGACAGAGTCTGACTTAGTGTCGTTGGTAGTCCCCCTTCAAGCATGAAGTTGAACTACATGACCTCCAAAAAACACCACATTCTAATCAACATTTCTATGATTCTATAAAAGGAATTTTTTCATCAGTTATCTCTTCCATAAATGTTCAACTAGATACATAGTAAACAAAGACATAACTAAATCCAACATGCAAATTATCTGCCTTGGCATTGCCGCTATTGTTCATTCTCTGAACAATTTCTCATCTTATATAGCACATAAGCCATGTCAGGAATCACATTATGCTTTCCTAGTGAGACCTCTCAATGCCATCTGGAGAAACGGATTTTTTATGACTATACAAGGTCCCAGTTTGAACATGTAATTTATGCCAATGAATATTTTTAATGTTTATTGCTGCCCCAGTTTTGCCAAATAAAATAAATTTGTTTATTAAGCAATTTCTTAAAATAAGTATCTGATATCATTCCAATCTTATTTTGCCCTTGAAAATTGATAAATTTTACTATTTACATATTAGACTGCATGAAGGAAAATCCCTGCCTGTTTTTAGTGGGTAACCTACATGCTACATTTCTACTCAAATCCAGGCTGCAATAGGCAAAAGTGTTAACTCTAAACATTGAAATGTGTGACTGAGTACTAGGCTCACTTTTATAGAGGATCTACAGCGCGGTTCAACTGTATCTGTTAATGTAGGAAGATACTTCAATGGATGAAAAAAACAAGCAAACAAACAAACAACAAACAAATCCCTCTAGCACATTATTAATGACATTTCTGGTCCTTATTGTAATGTAATGTGTACTAGATCTTCCACAGGCACAACTGCAGTCATTTCAGCAGCTGGTGGACAACCGATATATATTTTTAACCTCTTTTTATGTGTGACATACATAAATAAAATAACCCCTATCTGCTTGTATTTTTCAACTAATGTGCAATGTGCAGTTGCATCCAAAAAGGTGAAAAAATAGGTTCTCTACAAGGTTCTTCATGTAAGTTTCCTCCCCTTTGGCCATGTACAATGCCAGAAATTCACAAGTGGGAGACTCTACAGAGAGGTGAACACAGCAAACTTAGAGGAAGGTAAAGGGATTGAGCTAGTGGGCAAATTTCTAACAAGTATCTTTCTCTCAAAGGTTGCTACTGTATCTGTATTATGTGCCTACACTCATTTGTTTAATAGAGGTAGTGAACTCATTAGTTCTGCATGTGTGGAACAAAGCTACATTGAAAGCGATAATCATATGGGGATCTTTCCAGTAGAGGTATTAATTTCATACAACTATGGAGAAACCTACCAAAACAGACAATCTCAGCTTTGTGCAAATCAAATCACAGCAGCATCTGCTGTGCAGCTGATACTAAGAAGGCAATCGTTTACACAGGGAAGAGGTATTGGAAATATCAGGGTGGATATTGGCAGTAGGACCATTCAATGTCCTCATCACATGGCACTGAGTCTCAGATGAGGCAGTGAAGGTGGCATCTGCACAAATAAGCTTGTGCGGAATATATCCTAAGGAAAGCTGAATTCAGAGCATGAGCTCATCTACATTGCATCTATGTAAGCTTCTGAAATGCAGCTCAGAGTCACAGAATGGATCCCAGCACACAGAGAATACTCCCAGAAATGGAAAAGCCAGGGAGAGCTTAAACTGCAGGCAGTAGGCACTTGGGTGAACTATGAAATGCTATCAGCCTTTTCACATCAGTACGCATGACAGGAGAGAGCTGTCTGCAGCTCTGTGTAGGCAACCAGGAGTGAGTTCTCCTACCACCCTAATTACCAGGTGATGGGGAGCAGTGCTTCCCAGACAGAAAGGGGGGCCTTTAAGTTTAGAAGCATTAAATATCCAAGATATTGATAATCCTGGGAGGTAATCTGCATATTCACAGACTTTGCTCCCTATTCTACAGGCCCACAAGTATCACTACCACTTCAGTCCTCCTCCATCAAAAAATGAAACCCCACAACTCGTTTAATGGTGTTAGAATAGATCCACAACAGCAGGAAAAGAAAGGACATTTCCAAGCAATGTGTTGTGTGAATTACTTTTACTGAAGGTGGCTATCAGGCAGAAATGAATCCCTATTTTTATATTGCAAGAGTCCAGTCAAATCAAACCTCAGTGGAAAAAAAAACACCACAACCTAGCAATACACAAAAAGCAAAGTTCATTTGACCAAATATGGATATAAATATTGTAGACATTGTCACTGGAGTTAGTAATATAAATTCCCTTTAGAGCTGATGGAGAGGCACAGACACTTCTGGAACACAACTTATCTTAAAGTAGACATCTGGAGTCACATATACCATGATGTAAGAGTTCATTTATTTCTCAGCATCTATAAGAGGAGTCTGAAGGGAGTCTAGCTCAACCATAAACATTTAGAGCTACGGAAGATGAATCCACACATAATTTCTCAAACAGTAGAAACAGGGATGCTGCATCAAGGAATGCAGAACAATAATAACATAAGAAATATGTGTAAGCAATAGGGCAGTTACGAGAAACAGAGCTGGATGTGGGGATTTCCCTGTTCTTTCTAGGACTAAAGGAAAATAGTAACACAAATATGCCTACAGTACCTGCTATATTATATTGGGCACACTGTGCACCTGCAGTATACCAGTGCAGGCTGCTTGCATTAGCACAAGTACAAGGAGCCTTTTCGCTCTGGTAGGATGGAGCTGTGTGTGAGATCACTCAGTCTATTGTGTAGGGCACTCTGGGCTAAAGGATTTGGTCTGTTTCTCCAATTATGCTTAAATATTTCTAGATTTCAGCACAACATGCAGCAGTCTCATACCCAAAGTTACCTATATATGCCTGATAAATTTTGTGACCTTCTATGATGGTGTTACAGCATTGGTGGATAAGGGACAATCAACTGACATCATCTACCTGGACTTGAGCAAAACATTTGACACTGTCCCATGTGACATCCATGTCTCTAAACTGGAGAGACATGAATTTGATGGATGGACTACTTGGGGGATAAGGAATTGACTGGATGGCCACACTCACTCAAAGAGTTGTGGTCAATGGCTCAATGAAGATGGGCAATGAGTGGCATTCCTCAGGGGCTGGTATTGAGACTGGTGCTGTTTAACATCTTTGTCAGTGAAATGGAAAGTTGGATTGAGTGCACCCTCAGCAAGTCCATTGACGACATCAAGCTGTGTGGTGCAGTCAAGATGCCAGAGGGAAGGGACGCCATCCAGAGGGACCTTGACAAGCTGGAGAGGTGGGCTCATACAAATTTCATGAAGTTCAACCAGGCCAAGTGCAAGGTCCTGCACATGCGTTGGGGTAATCCCAAGCACAAATACAGGCTGGGTGGAGAATGGCTGGAGAGCAGCCCTGAGGAGGACTTGGGTGGGCTAGTGGATGAGAAGCTCAACATGCCAACAAAGCAAACTTGCAGCCCAGAAAGCCAAATGCATCCTGGGTTGCACCAAGAGGAGTATGGCCAGGTTGCGGGAGGTGATTTTCCCCCTCTACTCTTGTGAGACCCCATCTGGAACACTGTGTTCAGCTCTGGAGCCCCCAATATAAGAAGGACATGGACCTGTTGGATTGACTCCAGAGGAGGGCCACGAAGATGATCAGAGGGCTGAGCACCTCTCCTATGACGACAGACTGGGGCTGTTCATCCTGGAGAAGAGAAGGCTCCAGGGAGATCTTACAGTGGCCTTCCAGTACCTAAACAAGGCTTACAAGAAAGAAAAGGAGAAACTTTTTAGTAGGATCTGTTGTGATAGAACAAGGGGTAATGATTTGAAATATTTTATAATAAGGATGGTGGAACACTGAAACAGGTTGCCCAGAGAGGTGGTGGATGCTCCATCCCTGGAAACATTCAAGGCCAGGCTGGATAGGGCTCTGAGCAACCCGATCTGGTTGAAGGTGTCCCTGCTTCTTGCAGGGGGGTTGGACTAGATGACCTTTAAAGATCCCTTCCAACCTAAACTATTCTATGATTCTATGTAAAGAAGTATATAGCACAGTGGTCTCAAAAAGTCATGGTCAATTCTCTGTAACACAGCAACCAAGTGTCCCAACTTACTTTCCAATTCGGTTCTAAATGATCTTAAGCCTCTCTAAAGTGCATGAGGATCAAAAGACAATAACAAGTAGGAAAATAAGATGATGTGGAACAGGAAATAATTGTATTCTGAAGAAAATGCACAGTCTAACACTTTTAATGTTACTAATGTTGGATTTGCAATGAGCTTTTATATGTGAGAAACACTCAAGTAGGGTGAAGTGCTGCATGTTATACAACACATCTAAGTATGTATCAGACCTCAGGGGAACAACTCCATAGTCTCTGTCATTTTTCTACTGTCATTTTGGAGGTCCATCATCAATTATTTCTTATTATGCTTTGCTAAATGCTGTCATAACTGTTTTCCCTTCCATCAAGACTACCCTGAGCCATCCAGTCATACTTAAATGTTCCTGCCAAATACCTGCTTGTGTTAAAATAACTACTGAGAATACAAACACAGTAGGCTACAATGTAGTACTTTAAATATTTCACTAATATTATATTGTTTGCATATCACACAAACACTAGTAAAAACAGGCTGAGAACCTTGTGTGTGTCTCTGCAGCAGCATCTCTCTGGTCCTTGTTCTTCACTCGTGCCATCAAGGTCTTGCTTTTTTGAGTAGTGTTACTGGACAGAGGGGAAAGACATTATTGCCAGAACATATTGCCATACTGTCCCTGTGTGTTACTGTCCCTGTGTGGTTAAATTGTGTATATGTCTCAAATCCCTGCATAGAGTCTCCCCTCCTACTGAATAACTAGCCATCACACATTCCAGGAACACATTCTCAATGGATAACAGGGTATGCCTGTGTGTTGTGAATATACTGTCACATATGAAAAACACTTGCCAGGGAAGTATGGAGGCAAAGTGATCAGCATGCACAGCCAGAGACCCATACAGATTCTCACATCCATATGGTCTGTAGCAAGAGGTAAGCCATCCTCCCTTTCTGACTTGCATTTCTTCCTGTACTTGGCACAACATGACAAAGAACTTGGAGATGGCAGAGCCACACTAATGTGAATCCTAGTAGGAAGGGTTTTTTTCATACTTCTCTCACACACCATCCAACACTCTTTTGACAGGGATTGGCCTCCATTCACAAATGGGGATGTAGCCATTGTTACTGGCATAACAGGGAGTAGGGCTGCACTTCTTTCTGGCCATAATTGCTGCAGAAATTGTATGAGACAGACAATGGCCATTGCTGTTTAAATGCTGGTTCAGTGTGACTCACCAGAGGCAACTGGCTGCTTTAGTTTATTCCAGTAAACGTCATCTGCCAAAAGGGTGGCCCTGCCGTGCCTGTGCTCCAGCTCCAGTGTAACTGGTTAGAGCCATATGGAGCATTTTCATTGTTGTTCTTCAACTCATACCCCGCTAATGGTTAAGTAAATACAAATCCAACACTTCTAGAAATAGCAAAATTCATTTGAAAAGAATATACTCAAAAACACAGTGGGTACTTTCCACAGAAACCCTACAGAAATTGTAAGTGCTTCAGCCCTTAGGAACACTTTTCAAAACAACACATATGCATTCCAGTGAAAATGTTCCTGGAAGTCAAGTGTTGTGAGCGTGTTGACAGTGTTTCTGAATTCTCTTTGATAATTTCAGATTTGTCTGTCAATACTGTAATTTCATTATTCTGTAAAGTATTGGACCAAATTTTTCAGATTAAGTGCTATACTGAAAGGTGTTTTTCCTTCCCATTGTAACACCCTTGTTCCGAGACTATGGGGTTTTTAAATGATGCATAAAGACAAGAAAAAATTATTCTAGCCCTGTCATTAATCCCACAGAACATTTAAATTATTGAAGTATTTTACATAATAGTAAGTATTAAAGAGGTTTTTAATGCTACATACATTATTAAAGATTTAGTCATATACTGTATAATCATGTTGCTTGAAAATATAAACAGGGAAAGAACAATATATGTAGCAAAGATTAATATTACATCTAATAGCACATCACAGCTAATGATGTATCAATATTGCATATATTCCTTATTGATAAGCCTCAATAGGTTTTTGTTCATTTTAAACATTTGGCTTTTTCATAGCATTAAATACTGAGTTTGACTTATAGAATGTGCTTCAGTATTCCCAGAATAGGAAGCATTTACAGAAGGAGTTATCTGATTTATTTTTTTTTTAAATTGTTACTGTTAACCTACCTCTACAATAAAAACTCTCATCCCCAGGGTGAGACTAATGTCAGTTTCAGGTGGCTGTATCTAATCTAGACATTTAGCTCACTTTGTAATTAATGAAAATAAGTAAGAATAACCTCTTCTAGAAGTTTTATTCTTTTGCTCAGGCATAGCATACAAATCCTTTGCTCACATCTAAGCAACCCTGTGCCAATGTGGGTACAGTGGGATGTCCAACCTTGCCTCTAGCTACCTCCAGATGGGCACAGATCTCCGGTAGGACCTGTGTCATATCTGGCAGATGCAAGTAAACCCTAGATAACCCCGGGAGTCTCAAAAGACATTAGATATGTATGTATGAGCAACTAAATCAAGCCCTAGGCGTTCACCTTGTAAAAAGATGCCCTAGAAATACCTTCTTCTCTCACCTCATATAAAAGGAATCAAGATAACTAGAGCAAGATTTAGTACCTGGAGAACCCATGTCAATGACAGACATGACACAGGACATAAGAGATGCCTATGTCCAGTGAAGTGAAAGCTGCGATGAGCCATGTTATTCTGTGGCATCTCCTGTACCTCAGGAAAGATCTGTTCAGGGCACTTGACTGAGAAGAGAAGCTAGTGATTTGGGCACAGAAAAGGGTCCCAGTGGCAGTGTTCCAATTTCACAGAGTGGCCTTTGTCCTTGAAGAACAGCATTAAAGGTACAGACTTTTCTTGAACTTTTCTTGTAGACTCGCCCATGCTATCATAAAGACCAGCTTAGGTGCAAAAAGCTTCCCTATTTATCATATAAGGACCTTGTCACCCAAGTCACTGTGTGAGTAGTACTTTCATAATCAGGCTTTTAGGCCTGTCTGTTATTTGATTATTTGTGGAATTGAGGCCATCAGGTTGCAAATCTGTGTATTTAGCAAACTGCTTTAGCCCTTCACACGCAAAATGAAAATAATGCCATTTCCTTAACTCAGAAGCACTGTGAGAAACAGTACAATAAAAAGTCTGAGGAAATATGGTAACAAGACTCTTCTAAGTAGCACAGATGAAACCTGCTTTTGTTCCTTCTGGGTGCTAAAGAAGTCGATACCATCACACCACATTTCTTTTGTCATGTTAACCACAGAATGCAAAAAAAAAAAAAAAAAGCAGATGAAATGTTAAATAAGAAAGTAAATCTAGCACTGTTTCTTTAGGCCTAAACAATCCGTGAATGTAATAATATTTATTTGCAAAAAAACCCCAAACAAACAAACAATTATATGGAGGAATTGGTAGACAACTATTTACACGTAAATGAATTTCAGACTGGAGCTGCATGGGTTTTGCTCTGTCATTCGTTTAAATAAAAATGTCCTGTGCTGTATGGTGTGAAAATGAATAAATGCACAGTAAGTATCCTGAGACATACTTCAAACAATCTCACAGCACATGCACTTCTTCCTCTGAAGTGCTTGAACACCATGGAAATTAATACCAAAGAAACACCTATAAAAAAAAATCGGTTCTGCTTCTTACACAAGCTGAATTCTGAACCTTTATTATGATGTAAATTTGAGTTACATTGTAAGTAGTTGTTCTGAGAAATGTCAGCCTTAGTGTATCACAACTGTTTAATGAATAGTATTTTATTTATGCATTTCCTCTTTCATACTTTGTCTTTGATTGCCTGTAGTGCTGTTGCGAGGTTTCTAGTCAATGGCTGAGGGATCAAAATTACCTATTTACTTACCAAAATGTGGTCAAAAGGCTCATGAAGCCTTTGGCTGTCTTAGCAAGGGAGCAATGAGTAGAGAAGCTATAGTAGTGTTACAAGTGCCAGAAGATAAGTCTTTGCTGGAGTAAGTTACAGGACACAGGGAGACACCTTCTTGATCATGACCAAATTTATTACAGCCAACCATGTCGTACCCATCCATCTCAGAAGCCAGCCATGATCCACCTTAAAATTGGATATTTTCCCCTTTATACTGTTGGAAGGCAATTCCAGGATGTCACTAATTGGATATTTTCTTCCAGTACCCCCTCTAAATTCACCAAAGACCATTTAATCATTTGATCTGAAAATTCTATATGAAAGTCTATTACTCACCATTCAAGACAATGCGATGTAGACATTGAAGAAAAAAGAAAAACAATGCGATTGGCCAAAGATTTAAATATGCCTTAGAGTGTCAAGGTGGAATCGATTGCAAAAAGTACCACATGGCCAGGTCACTTGTAGACAACAATTTTGTAGAGATCTAAGTTTCACTAGATGGAAAACAGCGGTGAATCTATTTCACTTACAAATGCAAAGTGAGGAGATGGCTGTGTGGGGAGGGAGGTTGGAATGGGGAGCCTGTGTGTGCTGTTCAGCTTCAGCCGAGCAAGTCAGGGACAGAGTGAGCCCTTGACAGGAGAACACTATCCCAGGCCACAGAGAAGTGCTGGGTAGTTGTGACATTTGCTTCAGCCATGCAGACACAGACCCAGATATTCATGGGTCAAAATGGGACAGAAATGCTGGATTTTCCCATTGGCTCCAGGCAACAGTCCCACAAGTCTCAGGAACTGCAAAGAGGGTCCAGCATAAGTAGGTACCTCAGGCACTGAGTAGTACTACTACTGAGTAGTAGATGCCTACCACATTCCTGAAGGTGTGGGGCAGGCTTTGGGGGCCCTGAGCGTATCTCTGAAAGGGCAGGCTGCTGTACTCATTCCAGCACCACAATCTTCCTTCTGTCAGCACTGTTCTACTACACAAGGAGCTTGCTTACTCGCCCTCCAGTAACCCCTCCAAATGCCCTCCCAGAGCCAGGTCCAGGACATGGAGGCCTTATTTATGCCCCTTTTCCCCTACTGTGGGTGCTGGAGAGGAGCCTGAGGCTCTGCCCACAGGAACACCCTGGGAATTCCGTGTTAGCAGCCCCTTAACAGCTTCCAGTCTCACTGCTGGAAAAGGCCTATATTTGTCCCACTGCCATTATTCACACATAAGAAATTAATCTCTGGACAATCAACTGAACCTATTGAGTTGGTTGCTGGTCAGGGTTTTCTAGACTTTTTCATTTTTCTTTTGAACTCTGCTGTCCCCCTATGGTCATTCTGCTTTCTTTGCCCTCTGCAAGACCAGGCAGGAAAAGGAAGAGATCATGGCACACTTCTGTCTCCTCCCTCCTCAATCAGGCACATGCAGATTTCTGACATATACATAGATTTGTTTATATCTATGATCAATTCCTGTTCCAAAGGAAATGGGCAGCCAATCAGAGGGTGCTCTGAGCTCACGTGAGTATGATGTCCTCCAAAATCAGCACCAAGGCAAGTGCAAAGCAGTGTGAAAACAGGTGGGGAATTATATCATTGGAAACGGCAGCCTCTGTGAATGCAGGCGGGCTCTTCCTGTTCCAGGTTAACAGAAAGGGGTGGCTGGTCCTGCCAGCCACAGAGAACATAGCATCAAAAATTGTGACTGAAACAAAATGGTGGCCCTCAGGTATGCAGTGGGAAAGGCCTTCTGGATAAACTGGGAGGGGCAGCTGGCAGCCAGTCACAGGGCTGGATGTGAACACATAGGCTGTGACATATCACACAGTGGATACATCACAGGCAACAAGGGGTGGAGTCAGCAGAGCGTTATTCTTATTGTTGGCTTCTAGACATGTGACTTTGGATCTTTTTTTAGATATCATACGATCTCTGTCAGACCAGCTGATAAAATGATCTTGTCTTCCAGTCAGGTCCTCTTCAGCGTCAATAATAGCTCTCTAAATTTGTTTTTCATAATTTACTTGTGCCTAGTTCTACCTAAAGGTCAAATATTATTATCTGCAGTTTGTTTTTCATAATTTACTTGCACCTAGTTCTGCCTAGAGGTTAAATATTATTATCTGCAGCAGAGACAATTTCAAGTCTGATCCTTAAGGAATACTTTCTTTTATGGTCTTCTTTTTTTATCCTGATAATTCTGCTTTAGTCAACTCCGTAAACCTTAGATTCTCTTTTATTGCCACCAACGATTTCCCATGAGCATTGGATAAAATACTTTACTTAAGTATAAATGGATTAACCCACTGCATTACCTGTCTCTGAAAAATCTGTTATCAATAAAAAAGGTATTTGAACAGATTAATGGCTCTACCTTTGGTATTCAGCTTCTCATTAGACTCCATATCTGTATCTGTGTTGCTTTTCTTTGAAATCTGTTCCAAGATTTCGTAAAATACTGATGTCAAAGTAAGTGCTTCCTTGAATCACTTACTTCACTCCCACTCTTTCTGGGTGTCGAGACAGTTCAGAAATAAAAGATTCAGAAAAAAAAAAAACAAGAACCTCAAACATTCATTTTGCTGGCTTTGCAATTTCTTGTACCAATCCTCTTCATAGTCTAGGACAGAGGTTAGCAAAACTATCTGCTATTACATGCTTTGTAATGCTAACCGAAGTAAGCTTTTCTGTTAACCTCAAACACGGTCATCTGAACTATCATTCTCTCCTAATTTTTTTCGACAATTTGGAAGTAATTCAAAAGAGAGCACTCTATTTTTTCTTTCTAAGAAGATTTCATAAGGATTATTCTTTTGAAGCTTGGAAAATGAAATTCTTTCTCATAAGCCTGAATTCTATAATTGTATTTGTCCTCTTTTCATATATGTATCTTCTGCATCTGTGTCTTTAATTATCTGCCTCAGTCTTTCCTTTTTTTTCTGCTTCCCTTGCAGACTCAGTCTATTTTCTCTCCAAACTTCTGGCATATGTTGACAATACTTTTTAAATGGTCACAATCTGAGAGGAACTATTCTGAAATGCAATTCAGTTGATTGTTAATAGTAGTCATCAGAATACTTTGTAATTATTCCTGTGAGAATACTTGTATAGATTACATGAAAGGATGATTGCAGAGGAAAATAATGGATGTCTTGAGTGCCTGTTATTTATCTGGAAAGCATTTTTTAATAAAGGAAAAGTTTCTGGCACACATTACGTAAATGTTGCATTGTTTCAAGTCCTTGTTCTTAGCTTCTCTCCTATCCAATTTTCTAAAATACTTGCTTTTGTTTTTGAGTGCCCCTACATCTAGAGATGGAGAGCTCTAGCAATTGGCGACAACTAGTGCTACTGGAAAAAGCATAACCATGTGATCTGGGAATTTGTCATGCATATACTGTTCAGCTTGTCTCCTACCATAAATGAATAAAAAATTAATTTCTTTCATGTTTCATACATACATATTAGCACATATTTCCACACAATTCCCCAGCATATCTATGAGCATTAGATGGCAAAATTAGTTAATGAGCTAATATAGAATTTAAAAAATATTTTAAATTTTAGTCAACCCAAGGCTAGAGAATAAAAATAAGTATTGCATATTTTGTTCCTTTTGCAACATGAGCTAATAATACCTTCTTTTTCAGAGAAGTTCTAGAGCAATGACGTGATCCTAGTGTGACTCGTGTAGTTCCTCATCTCTTATTATCTGACTAAGGGGTAAGGTTTTTAAAGATATGCCATGGAGAAAACATCACACTTGCAGTGCAGACTGGGAAAATGGATTGTCTAGGATAGATCCAGAAATGAGTGATGATGATGTCTCCAGGACAAGAAAGAGTAGTCTGGAAAGGAAGGTTCTCACCTGCTCTTCCACTGGGTTAAATGATTTAGGCTTTTGGGGGCTGCTTGAATGTTTGAAAGACTTGCTAGCATGTGGTGAGCATTTCCAGAATGGAGACAACGCTGAGCTTTCCATATCTACTGTCCTCTGTGATTTCTGCAGAACCCAAATTATTTTGGGACTTTACTCTTTTGTACGTTATAAGGTAGCAAAAACAATCTGGCATGTCACAGTTATTCTTTTATGCTACCCATGCTACTCAACAAATACCTTTGTCTGACTTACTCTGACACCTGAAGTACAACAGAGATTTACAGTGATGACAAATGAGTTCATTATTTCCATAGTCATCCAGTTTCATTTAAAGAACATTAAAAGATACCCTACTAATAACATCTCAGTTTGGGTGCATGCTGCTTTCCTGGCCTATTTGAAAATATCATTTGCAGTGTATTTGCATGGGATTAGCACATGCCCCTCCTTCACTCATCATCACAATGCTGCCATATAACTGATCTATATCCTGCTCACTGTATTCTACTTTCTTATCACTTTTCTTCTGTCTTTTGAGACAGGAAGAAAATAAATTCTGACCTGAGATGTGGAAGACCCACAGGACAAAAAAAAAAAAATTCCCATCAAATGTGTGCATACAAATTGAAGATGAATAATCATTTAATCTATTTTGGACTTCTCCACTGATTGTGAATAAATTATCAGTTAATAAGTTAAGCCAGTAGGAAGTCCTCTGCAATGTTCTGTATTATTTTTTTGTCTAGTTCTTTTTAGTTTAAAGAAAGTTCATCAACAACTCTCTCATTCTGGACAGAGATGTGTTTATTTCAGTTAAAGTTTACTAGCTCTTCCTTCTATAACTGATTGCACTTAGGTATGTACTGAGATTTAACTAGACTTAAAAATTATAGGGGAAATGTAATATTTATCCTGATATGAAAAAAAAAATGGCTTATATTCATCATTCCCACCCTGCAACCTGTTACTGCAGAGTAAGTCAAGTTTGCTTCTGCCAGCAAAGAACTCAGTCAGTCTTTCTCAGAGCTAAATATGGTACTCAGCAGAGCCTAACTTATCCTTAAACCATGGCTATTTCCCAGCTACAGGGAAAGGTCCTTCCATTTCTCCTTCTTAAGAGCTTACTGTAAACTGAACAAAGGAGTATGTGGGTGTGGATGTGCCTGTGTGTGTAGGTAGTGGTCCTCAGGAAAATGGGATCCTGCTCTGGTCCAGTGTAATTCCTCTGACTCCTGCAAGACTCCTGCTAAGCACTAAGTGAGCTTGGATAAATGGTACCCCTGGCAAGGGTATGATAAGCTTCACAAGTAAATACATAATTGAAGTTAAAAATTAAACAACAGTGATGTATAATCTTGTGCCTGTCAGGTTTATCAAGTCAACTTCTTTCTAATGGAGAAAGAAAAAATCTGACACATTTTATATGATCTCAAGCCCACAAAATAATCAATAAAAACTCAGAATCTATCTTTTTATGGAGGATTGCTTATACCTTACATTTTTTTCTAGGCAACACTAGCTGTGACCAGTAGAGTTAAGGATTTGGTCACTTGCCATTGTAAGCCTTCACTTTCACTCATCAACTTTTAACTGTGTAGGTAGAAATTTTCTAGACACAGAATTCACCTCAGTGTGACAGTCTTTCTTTAAAAAGTTAAGAAAATTGTTTGGCTTTTTTGGGGGGTGAGGCACTTCTGTATGGTTAGGAAGACTGGTACTTTGTCAGTGTTTTTTGTGGTTAAGTCTTACATTACTTTCTCCTTTTTTCCCCAGGATGCCATGGATCGTGTTTCCTGTCCTTTAGAAGGACAACTTTGGAAGAGGGTAGAGATAGGGAGAAGGTTTCCCTAGTATCTTTCACAAACATGCTGTCTGGGCCGTTTTGGGCTAAGAAGTGCATCTCAGGTGGCAAATTTTCAAGCAGCACTGAGTAGGGTGTAAAAATTTGAGTTCTTACATGCAGCATTTACAGTGAACATGCTGCAGCAAAAGGTCAAGGGAGTGGAAGTACAATTTATTTGCTTTTGGCCCTTCTGGTGGATGCTGTTGGGAAATAAGACACATAGCTAGGGAATGGAAGCCAGGCAGAGAGATTTAGGAAAGGAAGGAAAGTGGGACAGAGACAGTTTTAGACAAGGGTGAGGAGGTGAAAAGACTGTGAGATGGTATATATGACTGTGGAAGAGAAGCATCTGACCAGGAAAGAAAAAAAAAGCCCTTCAGAACAGTCCTGGAACCAGAAATACCCTGGTGTCAACCACTGTCTACTCTCAGACAGTATCTGTGAAACCTTCTGGTGAACAGCCATGGATCCTCTGTCCAGAGTGACATCTACTTACTGCTGCAATTAGCTCCAATGGCAGAGGTGTGTCAGAGGACTAAAAGCTTTAATCCTCCACATTAAAGGAGGCAGCAGTGAGGCAATGAGAGTGGACAGAGTCAAACAGTGGGTGCCAGGGCCCTGACATCTACCTTTGACATACTTCAGGGCTTTTTTTCACTTCAGATTAGCTGTAGGTCATGGGCTGAATGACTATGTGTGATTGCAGTGGTCATGGAGTGTACCATCCTGTTTAGTCTAATACAACAGGAATCTCATTCCAGCTTTCTGACACAGCTCTGCAATGCAAACCAAAGCAGAAGAGGTGGGGCTGTCCAGAAGATTCACTTAAAAATCCAACAGTACCCAACAGTGGATGCCTGGGTAACAGTGCAGGAGCCACTCCATTGTTTTCTCTTCTATTAATTTGTCCAACTGATTTGGGAATCCACATAAGCTTTTAACATTTTGTGCCAAGGTTTTTCACAAGTCATATATGCAAAGCATGAAGAAGCACCTTTCTTTGTATTTTTTATATCTGCTACATGCCATCTATTTCTTGCATTGGAAGAGACACTGTTGTGGTTTAGCCTTAGTTGGCAATCAAGTACCACGCAGCTGCTTGCTCACCCTCCCCCTCCCCAGAGAGAACCAGGAAGAAAGGAAAACTCATGAGTTGAAATGAAAACAATTTACTAGAATAGCACAGGAAGATTATAATAATAACAAAATATAGGGATACTAAAATATACAAAATGAATGATGCATAATTTCTCACCCCCTGACCACCCGATGACTGATACAGTCTGTTTCAAGCAGCAATCATACCATGAAACTCAGCAGCAAGCAAAGGAATGAGAGGGAGAGGTGCCTCTCAGCCAACCCTCACTTATATACTAAGCATGATGTTTATGGCATAGAATACTCTCTTTGACCAGTTTGGGTCAACTGTACTGACTATACCTTTCCCAGCTTCTTGCACCTGCACATTAGCAAAACAGGGGAAGCCGGAAAGTGTCCTTGGTCTCCTTAGCAACAAGGTTGTGTATTATCAACAGTTATCAGTGTATTATCAACATTTGTCACACCAAATCCCACACTAAATCCAAACCACAGCAGCTACTGATAAGAAAATTAGCTCCATCCTAGCTGAAATCAGGACAGACACTGAACAATTTTTATGTATCCTGTCCTGGCACCTGATGATTAACCCTCTACCATATCCTTATTCATTCATCTTTGAGCAGGGCTGATATCTGCTGCGAAAGAAAGATGACCTTAAAGTCTTCATCTCAGTTTTTATATATTCCGAGTTTAGAGGCTTGATTTGTCAGTGCTAAAGTTTCTTTTAATAATTTTTGTATGTACTTATTATTTATATTACAGAAGCCTCTACAACACTGAATCATACCAGAGTTACAGCACTTAATTTATCCTCTAAGCCTAAGGAGTGTAGAACTGTACAATCCTACCTCTGAAATGTTCACTCTCCAAAAAGACAAAGCAGAGAAGTGAAGAAAGGAAGCATTGGATATTTGCCGAACAGACAGAAAATTGATGCACAGACAATTTACCCAAGGTCAGATGGAGAGAGGCAGAGCCTGGAGTGGAGCTCCATCTGTCAAATTAGTATATGGTCTAACTTAAATTGCCTTTCTTACAGAGATAGTGCTGGTGCAGAAATAAATGTAGTAAGTACCCTTAGAAACAAAATACCTTTTTTTTTTTTTTTTTTACCACAGAGTTAGTTAAAGATGACTCACATGAACATAAGTTTTCTAAATCAGTGGTTCTCCTTCTCCAGTTTTATTGACTTGTCCCAGCAGAGGTACGGCACATGATTTCTAATGCATGTCCTCATAGTCACTCCATTTACAAAAAAACATGTCAATTTGTCTTCACAAGATGTGTAAATGGAAAATTTTCTCTGAATCTGAAGAGTCAAGAATTTCTATTCAGCTGTATGTTTTAAAAAAAGGTTAATATTAAATGAATACCTTAATGTTCAGGTTTTTTAAGTACTGAGGATAAATTTCCTAAATAGTTAGGTAAACCCTAGGCAGGGATAAAAAAAATTCCTATTAGCACAAGGCCTGCCCATCCCTACAGTCCCAACTTCCCAGAGACAATAGATTTTTCAGGTGCTTATGGATGTGGCTGCATACCTGTTTCCTTTTCAGAAGCACCTTTTTCACGTTGATGTGTCAAACTTGCCTGTCTGCTCAGGATCACTCATAGAGCAAACTAAAGGCGAAAGGCACTGTAAGAAGTAATCTCACAATCTCTAGTGCTCCTTAACTGAAATGCAGCTCTTGAGTACAACTCAAGATGGGCTGAGCAAGTGCACTAGTGTATCGTCAGTGAAGTCAAATGTGACTGCAAATTTAGTTTGTTAGCAGGCATGCTGTAAAGGATCCTATGACAGTGAGTGCAAAATCCTCTCCAACCTGACATACTGAAGAGGCTTAAATGCAGATGTCAAAAGCTTTGTAGGCTTTTATCAGGAAATTGTCTTATGTAGTTGAGACTGGAATAGGACAGGCGGTAGAAGCTGGTCACAAATGTCTATCATGAGCAGAGATCCCTTCCTGTCAAATCTGATGCAGAACAGACCTTCCCTACCTTTAAACAAAGATTAAACTCCCATCAGAAAAGAAGGAAAACTCTTATTTAAATGAGTGAACTATGCCCATGCTGTTTTTTTCTGCAGGGAAAGAAAGAGCATATTTAAGCTCTCCAAAGTGTGGGACTAACTATTCTATTCTAACTTGGTTTATGAGCTTTTCAAAGAGGTCCATAGCTGGGTGACAGAATTTACTGATGGCATTTATGTATACCGGGTAGTAAAGTCAAGGTATGATTGTAAGAAATTGCTGGAAGACCTTGAGAGCAAGTACCTGAGAGGGAGGGGGAAGAAAAAAAACCAAACAAAAACCAAACAGATAAAATTTAACTTAGCAAATTCACAATGGTGTAGAAGGGACAAATTAATCCAGACTTCACATATAGAACGATGGACTCTGAGCAGACCATTTCTCTGTAGAGGATTAACACCAAATCTTTATTTTAAAATATCACAAATTATCCAGTTCAACAGAACTATTATCATCTGAGTCTGTGGTTAATTATCCTCTGTAGCTTTTTATACTTCCTTCCCGTATATGTCCACTTTCAGCTCCAGGTCATTAGATTTTTTTTGTCCTTTGTTTGGCTCTGTTGCCAAATATTTCTTTCCCACATTGCTAGCTATATAAGCAGCGACCAAATAACTGCTTTGCCAGCCTCTTGCTGAGGAGAGGATGGGCCCTGTGCCCGGCAGCTGGGGCCTCCTGCCTCCCCCTGCCACCACTCAGGGATGCTCACAGACCCTCTCATTGACCCTTTGCTCGGCAGAGGGGACCTGAATCACCTAAACAGGGGCAGGGAGGAGATGCAGGAGGAGGTGTCAGTGTAAAGGGAGTTAGTTCTGTGGAGAAACCCACTCTGTAGTTTGTTCCTCAAACTCCATTGTCCCCTGGTGCCCATTCTTCTTTCTTTGCCAGCTGCAAGCCCAGGCAGGAACAGGAAAAGATCATGACACTCTTCTGTCTTCTCCCTCCTCACTCTAACACTTTCCAGAAGGCCATCAATGGCCCAAGCATAAGGAAACACGTTCAGCACCAGATTGTACCCTGTGTGACGGTCTTACAGGGAACTCTAAGCTCCCTAGCAGCCATGGGCAAAGACAGGTCCCTCCTAAACCTCTGCATGAAACTTCCGTCAAAGTACAATTTCTGATTTATGTCCCCAATGGCCAATTCTTCTGGTTCATGGGCTCCTTTCTGAGAACCTCTCTGGGACTTTTCCTTATTGTCCCCAGGCAAGCTTTTTTCTGAAGCTGGTATTTTGTTCTGGTTTTCAATCTGTTTGTTTACCATCAGCTCTTCAATTGTTTGCTGAAGTAGTTGCTTGTGACCAGGAAGGTGGCTTTGCAAAGTCTTGCAAAGATATGAAAAGATTTGAGAGATTCTGAGAAACACGATAAAAGCCACTTTTAACATCTGTATATTTATTTGGTATTTCCTTTTGCAATTTGTCCAAGCTGGTAATCACCGAACCCATGAACCTGATACCTTCTGGAATGAAGAGGAAACCACAAAGCAGAAATATGGACATGAATCACATGTTTAATAGCTATAACAGTTCTGTAATGAGCATTTCATGATTTGAGAGGTCTGATATAGATGCATTAATGAACAGGAAGAAAAATATTGGGATCAAGACCATCCTGAACTGGCAGTATGTCATGTACCTCATGATGGGCGCAATCTTCTTCCTGTTTGTAATCTGTAATATGAGGCTTGTGTATTCCCTATCTGAACTACATCCTGAAAATCAGCCTGTAACAAGATTTAAATAGAGTGATGCTAAATTACCTTTTTTTGATTTGGGTCAGAAACAGCTTTCCCAACAGTTTTCTGCCTGAGATCTCAAAATAAGGAGACATAAGGAAATTAAAAATAATGTTTGCCTTGTAAGTCACAGAAGCTTTATTTAAGCAAGGTTTTCTGTTTTATTTTGAGTCATAAATTTAATCTGATTCAAGAAGTGGAGACTGCAACCAGCAGTTCCGTACAGCATTAAACTTTGAGGAGCTAAAGATCCAAATCCAACTTGGCATCTCGTGTCCATTTCAGGGCTCTTATCGGTGACATTCAGATGCATTAAAATTCTGGCCTTGGTTGATTTTGGCAGTAAAGCAGCAGTGTCAAATAGTTAGTCATTACCAAATGGATATGATAAGGAATTATAATCCAAGCAAATCATACAACAGGAATGAACAGGTGAAGAGAAAATAAAAAAGGTGAAACATATAAGGAGTTTGTGTAGTGAAAATGGCTGTGAATTGCTGATGTCTGTCCAAAAGAGCATGTAGCAGTGCTGCAGAGTTGTTGGCAAGCCAGCAGAAATAGATTAAAAAAAAATGAGACTTAAAATAGATAAATGCTAAGTAGTATATTTATGGAGAAAAACAATAGGCAGAGATAGAAAACTGGAATTTGCACTTTAGAAAAGCAGTAATGCAGAAAACCAAATCCAGAGCTATAATAATTATATTAAAAAGGAGCTTACAATGAATTGTCATTGCAGTGTAAATAAATGCCAATCTGTGCTCCAAATAAATGAAAGGTACCCCTTTTAAGACAAGAGAGGGAATCATAACTCTGCTCTGTCCATCTCTGATTGGAAGCTACTTTTAGTTTCATTTTATATCTCTCTATTAATCCCTGGAGTGCAGCATCTAAACTAATGACACCGGTTTTTTAAAAAGACAGACTGAAGTCATATATATATATGTACATATTTATCTATATATATACTCAATAATATGACGGGGAAAAAAAAAAAAAGACACTGGTAGAATTGTAAACACTTCTTTGGCAATGTTCACAGGTGACTGTGACAAACTGATTTTAAGGGACAGAGATTTTTCTTTGTTGCAAAAGTTCAACTGGAACCAGCATACTAATTCCTTGTTTGACATGAAATCCTGTAGCAGACAGACAAGGAATTAGCGATGTTTAGGCTTTCTCTCCAATGGCTCTGTTTCAGTGTCCTGATAAACTGAGTGGAATCAGTCAGTCGAAGGTACAATTAGCAGAATATATTGTTATTCACAGTTTCCCAGGTATGACTAGAAGCCAAATAGATATCCACAGAAAGCTCCGGAGATTTATTGTAGTTTAGCCACGATTGGGACCAGACTACTCAGTCTCTCTCTCTCCCCCCCACCCCTGCCTCCAGTGGGACAGAAAGGAGAATTGGTAAACAAAAGGCATCTCAACATGTGTTTAGATGAAACAAAAAAATAAATTTAAGAGTGATAACAGAAGAAAACAAAAACAGTACAATGGCTCACAATGAAACTCAACACCCAGCTTGTTCCCCCAAAGCAGACAGTTCCTCAGCACCCTCCTCACTTATATACTGAGTATGATGTCACATGAGATGGAACAGCCCTTTGGCTAATTTGGGTAAACTATCCCAGCTGTTGGCTAATTAGTAACTTGTCCCAGCTGGGTGCCCCAGCCATAGGGGCCACCAGCTCCAGCTCTCCTCCCAGCTCAGGTGAATGTTAACTCTATCCTAGCCAAAACGGCTTTCATGCCTTCTACATGGTATGTAAGATGGGATTGACAAGCTTCAAAATTATGGTGAGCAATCCTGCCCAAAAAAAAAATTGTGAGATCGACTCTGAAGAAAGTATCCTGATACTCATACATGTCACAAGATTATTAGAGCTTGGAGAGAGATCAGTGTGCAGAGGTTTGCAGATGACTTCTCTCAGCTTTTTCTATGCTAGTCAGTCTCATCACAATAAGTGTTTGTGATGTGTTCCCAGGGGATTTCTTCCCAAGGAAGACCCCTCTTGGTCTGAAAAATAGGGCTGCCATTCTCAATATTAGCCCTTTCTGGGATCCTGTTCCTTGCTGGTGCTTTATTTGAAAGGAAGATGAACACTGTCACCAGGGAAGGGAGAAAGGAAGAGTCAAAGTCTACTTTCCCTTCCCTTTGTAAGTAAAGACCTCAAGTAGGCAGGCACAGGCCTCAAAGGACAGGCACAGGGAAAAAAGAGGAAGAAGGAGGGGTGCCATGCGCAGTGAAGTCTTCATCGAATGGTATGTCACAAGTATAGGAATAGTGATACTACCAGTAGTACCAGGCACATGAATCCTCATTACAATTTCATGCAGTTATAAATACCAGAGGAGAAGACCATTCAAAAATCTGTATGACAAAAGCCATAAATTTACTTACATATAAAAGCTTTGACAGTGTACATTGACACACATAACTAGACCCACCATCCCTCACTGAATCTGAGGGATGTAAACTCATTACAGCCCAGGTTTAATTCACTAGGTTTTCGATGCTTTTTTTCTCTAGTCTGAACTGTTTGAGAATCTTATTGTATTGTTTTCCTGCTTATTCTACCAAAAAAAAAAAAAATCTATTAAATAAAACAGACATGAAATAAATAGTTTTCTAACTGCAACATGACTATACAATCTGGCTCCATAAAAGAATGAAGTATTAATGCGGGGTTAATGCAACTATTAGGTAGTCATCTCATGACCATTACCTCAAAGGTCACTTAATTTTCCAGAAGGCATTTATCATTTTCTATTGTTGTTTAATATATACAGTCATAGATTTCCCCCACTCAGTTATGACATCTGAAGTTTGATCTCTGTATTTTTTTTTTCCAATGGGTGAGCTCACTTGTCCTTGCATTATTTTTTTAACATAGCAGGATTGCAGTGATGTGTAGAAGAAGCATAAGAGCACCAAGAAATCTTTGTCAAGTGAGGGTCTTTGCACTTTTAGTGTCTTTTCTTCTCTTCTGTGCAGTGCATCCATCTGAACACAAAGGGTTGCCCCTCACCTTCCTTGCAAATATTTCCAACAGTGTCTTACAACACATAAGCAGGCAAAAGCACTACACTTACCACCAAGATATCAGAGGCCAGCAAACTCAGCTCAATGGTTTCACAAGAGAGGTGCAGGCAAGCATTTAACTGAGGTGCAGAAATCTGACTCCCAAGTGGACATAAGCACTTTCGTTCAAGGTCTCAGTCAAGTGCCTGAGCTCCAGAAAGGGCATTTCAGCCATTCAGTGTGAGGGCATTTCAGACTGTCCTTTTGAGATAGATGCCTACTGCACACTGTGCCCTGGGCAGGGAATCTCTGGTCATCTTGCTTTAGGCTCCAATTTTTATCCTGAGTGCTAACTACTCTGAAGTGAGATATTGCAGCATGTAATTCCCAAGCACTTAAAATTGCCAGGCTAATAAAAATAACTATCATCATCACCATTTTCAGTGGATCTTTGCTACTTCATTTTTAGAGATCTTGCTTCCAACACATCCTTTTAAATGCACAAGTTGTTTCTTTTCCTGCATATGTTAGTGCTTGCTGCAGTTTTGACATCAGGGATGGGCTAATTGCAGATGTCCACTGTGACAATCTCTTCTAAGCTAGTCACCCACAGGTCTCTATAGTGAGTGGTATGATGAAGACCCTGCTGGGGCATGATTTGTCTGGCTTATTCTACATGGCTACTTTGCAAGGAAGTGAATAGCAGTCCAGAAATCCCCATTTCTCTCCATTGCCTGTAACAAGAGCCTAGATGCCTAGTTTAGATGAAGATACACACATAAGGTCAGATGAATCTCACTTCACAGTATGTTCCTGGTTACTTTGTAGAGACGTGAGCACAACTCCATAACTGATACTTTATAAATTTAGACTCAGGAAACAAAAAATTGAAAGCTAATGTTTCTTCCTAAGAGCACATGCACTTAAAGGTTGCTTACATGGCTCCATATGACTGAGTTATGCCACTTTGTGTAAGTGATAACATTTTCAGAGGCAGGAGAACTTCTGTGTCAGATGAGAAATGATATATTGCTAATCTATAATAACTCAAGACTTGTGATGGTGTGAACTTCCCCTTTGTTAAACAGAACTTGCAGAAATGCTATAACTATGCCACATGTTGACTACTAAAATTAGGACTTACATTTTATTTCTGCTGTTTTACTCCTCTATTTTATGTCCTCCCCAGAACAGCATATCAAATGTTCATTTCTTCATAGTATATTGAATTTATTATTTCACCAGAGGCTGATTTTTAGCCTGTTTTCTTTATGTAATCTTTACGTAATCTTTATGCTGACCATCATAGAACTGACATGAGCAAACCCTTCTTTGTGTGTGTAGGTTCCAGAAGATTATATATTTGGCCTGAATACTTTAATGAATGAAAAAAAATATACTTCTCAACTTCAGAATAGAGAGTTCTTTCCAAAAAATATGAAAATGTGGAGAAGGAACTTGTGGGCAAATTCCAGGAGGAAGCTTTTTAGCGTGCTTAGGAAAAATATGCAACTTCTCTGTCAAGCTACTAGTTAAGGCATAGTGATTAGGCATTCTAGACCCATAAGAAACTTTGGATTATTTTTTCAAAACGTAGTTCCCTTTTTCCAAATTTGAGTGTCTATCTATTATTTCTGTTTTGTATAAGATGAATATTCCACTTTGAAAATAGCACTTGTAACAGCAAATGGAATTTTGTATGTAGTAATCTCAATTCTGATACTTTAAAATTTCTGAGCATATTTAGAAAATACAGCAATCTTGTGCTGTGTCTAGTGTCATTTTCTTTTTGAAACATAGAATAATGGAAATAATCTTTTAATGACATAGTAATTAACTCTCCACTGTAGCTGATTATACTGGAATCAGCTATGTTTCTCAGGATTTTCTGGCGTAAATCTGAATTATTTAGTTTTTAAAGCCAGCAATTTATGTCCCTATCCTCATTTTGTCTGGGATGGAGTTATTTTCTTCCCAGTAGCTGCCGTGTTTTGGATTTAATATGTTGATAATACACTGATGTTATTAGTTCTTGCTAAGAGATCAATAACTTTTTCCACCTTCTCAGATTTTGCTAACGTGCAAGTGCAAGAAGCTGGGAGGGGTATAGACTGGTCAAAGGAAGTATTCCATACCATAGACATCATGCTCAGTATACAAGCAGAGGTTGGCCAGCGGGCAACTCTTTTTCTTGGGAAATTGCTGTTCTGAGCTTGCTGCTTGGGACGGTTCCAAGATGATTCTCAGTTCCACTCCATGATCACTGCTCAGGATAGGCTGTATTGGTCATCGAGTTGTCAGGCTGTAAGAAATTGTGCATTGTAACTTTTGTATATTCTATTAATATTATTATTGTTTTCATCATTAATATATATTATTATTATATCTTCCTTTGATGTCCTAGTAAATTGTCTTTATCTCAATCCACGAGTTATCCCTTCTTTCCAATTCCCCTCCCCCATCTCACCAGAGGGGAGAGGAGTGAATGAGTGGCTGTGTGGTACTTAGTTGCCAGCTGGGGTTAAATCACAACAGTCCCCTACTTCTACACGGAGGAGTCTGATTCTTCTGAATAAATTATCAAAAATTAACCAAGAAATAATAATTATATTATAATTACATTAATATTATAATTATAATACCAACGAAGAATTATTTCCAAACATCTCCAGTAAACTGGACAGCTTTTCCAGTGAGTTTGTAAACCATATGGTTGCATTCTGGGGATGCTAGCAATGCAACAGGGATGTATGAGTGGATGAGCTTGTAAGGTAAGTGTTTTTTTTCCCTTGTGCAGAAATTACAAAGCCAAGATGTGTCATAGAAAGTAGATACTTTTATACTTTCAAAACTGTAGGCTTCTCTAAGTTTGTATTACTAAGCATCTGGTCATCGAAATGCATTTGATGTGAATGTCTAATAGATTAAGTATATACACCTGCTAAGAAAATATATCTTCAGTGTTGCATATAATTAAGATAACGCATAACCTAGAAAGACACTAGCCCAGGACTTTTGTAATCACAAACAATTTTCTGATATCCACTCAGACCCATTAGTTTTAATTCATGTCCTTGAAATCGTAAACTTTTTCTAGCAGATCCTATCATTGTCTATGTATTTATATGGTATGAAGTATTGTCTTGCCTCTCATCTCCACTGAGAATATTTAGTGATAATATTTAACCTCAGCCATCTAAGAGCTAGTTGTCCTTTTGTCAATTAGGTCTGAACCCTGGCTAAAGACCTCTTTTGGGTTTACCATTAGCTATTTAACTAGTGGGCAGTAAGATCAAGAAACTGTCCTTGCCCCTAGCTCTTACACAGTGTCCCATTTTCATGTATATTTCTTTGAGCTTTCTCTTATGGTGGTCCTTTGCTTTAGAAGCATTTATCAAATCTGTGGAACTGTTATATGCATTAAGCTATTTGTAGAAATATGTAAGTATGAAGCATCATGCAATTAAAATGCTGGACTTCAGGAAAGTTTCCAAACAAATTCCTGAACACTTTTTCCCCATAAAAGTCAGTTCTCAAACAATTAAGATACTTTTGGTTTCCACTACTGTAAGACCAATACTGTTCATATCAATGATTAATCTGTTGTTCTGAATTCCTCGTTTTTTGGGTTTTTTTGTTGTTTTTTTTTTGCTTTAATGCACTTGTAAAGGCAGCAAAAAGCAGAGTTGGAGCTAAACTCAGGGGGATACTTGTTCTTTCCCACCTGCCCACTATCTGCCCTGCAGTCTCAATGAGTCTGAGGGCTCTTCTCACTACCTGGAGTCCGGAGCAATTGCCCTTGCTGCTGTCTCCGAGAAAAGCACACCAAAGAGAGCTCAGGTTGCACTACTAATGAACAGTAATTCTCCACCTAAGATTTCTGTTGCTGCTTGAGGAAAGTTTTGTAATTCGTTAATATAGTTCGCATGAGGAACAATTACCATATGTAAGGATAGCCAGACTCAGACAGTGGTATTTGCCAGTGTGTGACTGAAAACTCACGAAGTTGAAGAAAATAAGATAAAGCTGAATGGAGATGAAGCAGGAAAAGCAGCTACTGATGTTAAAAGAGGCATTACCAGACTCAGAGAAAGAGCCGGAAGATTTTTAAGAGTTGGCAGGAACGAAGAGCCTGTGGCCACTACGGACCTCTTAATCCTTTGAACTTACAGAAGAAGAATCTGCGGGAGCCTTGATATACAGCAGGTACCTGAGAGCCCAAGGATATCTTGTGAAATCTTGTTTATGAGAACTATAAATCACTACTTCGTTCTGCACAGTAGTGTATGTATCCAGTGGAGCTTTTCTATTAGAGGACAGATTGTCTTTGTCTCAGCTGCTGACTGCTCAACTGCTTGCTACCCAGATTTATCACTTTGGCAACAGTGTGCATGCTGAAGAGTTATCCAAGCATTGGTTATGTGCTCATGGTTCCCATTTTCCCTTCCCTCATTTCATTTACAAGAACCACTTGAAATAACTTAGCTTAGTTGGATAATGGTGATTTTTTCCTGTCTTTTGGTGTGATGCATGGGCCTACTCCATTCCTAAAAGTTTCCACAACAAGCACTGGTGGTGCTGTTTTGTATTTAGCCTTTCAGCTCTCAGGACCTATTTCATCCCCCCTAAAACTTGCATACCAGTGAGCTGAAGTCCATGAGTCATGGCTCTGTTACCTGCAGCTTGACTCCTTCCCAAGCAAGGTGTATAGATCTCATGGAGGGAGAGAGTGCTGCCTAAAAAATATAAAGGCCTTTATGGTCTACATAAATTTTAAGAGTCATACAGCCCTCTTCATTCGTTCTGCATTGCTTTGCAGTGTTATTTGATTAAAGAATTATTGTAAGTGGGGAAATCATACTAGGAAGATGATTTTCATATATTGTGGAGGTGTTTTTTGGTAATGTAGAAACCATCTTAGATACTCTGAAAAGCTTCAAACCAATTAGAGTGTATGTACTTTGTAAGTAGTATATTTTCCTAATAATTTCCCTTCCTTTGTAATGTGTCTGAATTAATACACACACTTTCTTTTCTGTAGTGTACCTGAAATGCCACAGAATGTGGTACTCCATCTTTTAGTTCACAAGGCAGATTTCAAATTCAAAGAGAATTTATCATCCTGGTCCCAAGCTGTCACAGTCCAAGTAGGCTGTTAACTGGCCTTCCAACTGCAATTTAATATTTTTAATTCCCTCAGATTTCAGAATTTGGAGTTAAATATACTACGAGTCGCATAGGCTAAAAGTCATTAGGGATTTCACTGAGAGTTAACTAATGTTTTGTTATGTTATGTTATGTTATGTTACGTTACGTTACGTTACGTTACATTATGTTATGCTGTGCTATGCTATGCTATGCTATGCTGTGCTAGATCACCAGTTGCATGGAAATATGGATAACATGCTTCTGGAAATGCAGTCTATATGTGGGGTTTTTTTTGATCCATGAGAATGAATTGAAAATAGATAGTAAATTTTTATCCTAGAAGCTGGTACATTAGTATCATATACCAAAATCTATGTTCTTACATAGCTGAAGTAGGTAAGTTCATGGGAATCAATACAATTTCTTGAAATGCAGTTATGTAACTAACAATTAAATTACATCTTGCCATCTCTATCATACTTTATTTCATTATTCTAGTCATCTTGCAGATTTGTAGGAAAATGCTAGTTTTGTCCTAGCAGATGAAATTCTAAAGTGAAATAGGAGTGAGGATACTTTGCCTGGAAAGCAGCTGGGATGAGTATTTGCATCTAAGCTGGTCACCATAAGCTCCCATATCAGACAGGGATGTAATTACACCTGTAATACTTACGGGTGAACCTTTGAACTCAAATGTACATCTCTGTATCTTCTCTGAGGATCTATGCCTCAGAGAGTCCCGATTTCCTTCCATTGCACATCAGAGGGTTTCAGATGTAGAGGTTTACAATGGATATATGTAGATAAGTGTGATGAACCCTGCAGCATGTTGGTGACAAATAGGTCAAATGTCAGTGAGTTGTAACTCTATTAGAGAGTTTTAATGCTCAGTTCTCCTGTGGGAAGTCATATCCTTGCCCACCAATTTCAGATACAGTTGATTTTGAATACTCTGTGTATGTCAAGCTAATTGCTACAAAAGTTACTTATCTTTGACATACTTATTACTTAAATTTTAGTGAGTTTTTAATTTTTCCTGACAAATGAGTCCAAGGAATAACCTTAGAAGCAAAGTCTGTGAAACAAGCTGCTGTGAATATGTAGCAACTAATATCCCACTATGTTCTGCACACTTGTCTTTGCTGACTTACTGAGTCATAACCTGCTGAACATTACAAAAATCTGTGATTCTCTATTACGACAGAAATATGGATTCCCTTTTATCATATTTAGCAATATGGAGGAGGACAGAAATTTTACTTATTTTAATTTGGACTGGTTTATGTTGTTATTGCATATTTAGATTTTCTCAAGTCTTTTTGGAGTGAAAGAGAAGTTTTGCAGCTCAACCAAAGATGAAATGTTAATATTTTTTCTCCCTTCGGTGTTACTTTCTTTCTCCCTTCCTCTGGTCTTATGTAAGCTTTCATTGAAAAAGTATTGCTATTGACCTTTTGGACTTCTGTGAAAAATGAAATTGCAGGTCAGTGTTGTAATGGTCTGAGAATATCTTACTGCCCCAAATCTCACCCAGTCCTGTGAGCTTGCAAACAGCCAGAATTTACATTTAAAGAGCTAAGTCTTCACACTCAAGTAGCATCTGAAAAGTGGCTTCACATTCACAGCCTCATTTCCAGAACAAGTGTTACCCCTGAATCATAGAATCATAGAATCACATGGTTGGATGGGACCTTTAAGATCATCTAGTCCAACCGTCTTCCCACTACCATTGCTGCCAGAGCTACTAAACCATATCTTGTAGCTCCTCATCAAGCCGCCTCTTGAACATTGTCAGGGACGGCGACTCTACCACCTCCCTGGGCAGGCCATTCCAGTGCCTGTCTCATGGGAGTGTGCTCAGCAAAACTGCAGCCATGGGTGAGCTTTTCACTTGTGGATGAATGTCAAATAGGGTGGAAAATAATCTCTATCTAGTCATGTAACTGTCTCATTGTTATAAGGTTTTAATCCATGGGCTCTCTGTCCCCTAATATACTCACCTGAGTCACAAGAAAGACTCAGAGATCAGATTGTGCACCTGTGTGACTGTGGCTGGGCTGAAAGGGTTTCACTTTGTGGTCTGGAAAACCTTACCCAATCTCTACCACATGGAAGTACTTGACAGAACCAGATGATGTCTGAGGTTGGAAGGGACATGGATCTGGAGAACATCTAGTCCCACCTCCTGCCCAAGCAGTGTTATCTAGAGCAGATAGGACAGTTGATCGCTAGTCCCTGTCTCGGAAGGGGACAGCTTTGCTTAGTGCACTGATACATTGCAGGGCAATAAGGACAGAAAGAAGTAAAAATATAAGGCCCAATGGAAATTGTGTAAATATGTAGAGCTTCAAGTTTAAGATACGGCACAAACCTTTGAAAGCAAGTATGATTAACCACAGTGAGAAAACACTGAGAGATGTAGCAATGTCTTCATCTTTTGAAGTCTTCACATCAAGGCTTGATTATTTCTCTATTTAGTTAAATACAAGCTATTCATGTCAGAACAGAGAGAAATGGATCAAGTGTAGTGTCTGTGTTATTCAGAAGTCAGACTATGTGATCTAATGATGCCTAGTGGCTTTAACTGTCTATAAACTGATACTGTGAGCTCTTGCCGATTTGGAGCCATTAACACTGTCAATGCCTCAGAATTCCTCTAAGCTTCAAAGAGCATCACCCATCCCGTCCCTTATTCTTCCTCATCTTTACAGAAGAAAAAAAAAAAAGAAAAAAAATATTTTCTTCACATCTCTGAAAGAAAAAAAAAGCATTCTGTGGGGCAAAGGAAATGGTGAGTATGAACACTCATACACTGCTAAGTGCTCCCTTGATTCACAGAAAAAGAAAAAAACCCTGATTCTATATTCACTGGAATCTCTGATATAACATGAAAGAGAGAATTTCAGTATTTTCATCATGCACATGTAGCATAAGATGCGTTACAACAAGAAAGGCTAGTAATGACATTATTAAGGGGAAAAAGAGAAAAAACTTCCGGCATCTTTTTCCCAAGATTTGTTTTAAATTCTGCTCTTAGTTATCCTGTGGCAAATACTGATTAATTGCAGCCAGCTGTCTTGCTTCTGATTTAAGGCACTGACATGAAAGCAAAAGTAAAATTTATGTATTCAGTACATAGGACATACACCTATACAAATCTGGTCCACAGTGAGTTGCTAATGCTCATATTACGTTTCCTATATGCCCCTAGAGCTTTAAAATTCTTACCTTCTGTTGTTTTTGAGAGATATGACCTATCCTATCCTGGCATTCTATCAAATGTGTACAAATTCACTAACACAAATCATCTTTTGCCAGCATCAGTGTGATTGACAGCCTGCTGTTTTCACATCCACAAAATATATCAAGTTTTTCTTTAGTGACAAGAACAATTACAATAGTGGCAGTTATTTTGCTTCATTTTACTGTGGTGGAGTTGGATCTGAAATATTTAGTAGTTTTCCGACTGCAGCTCTTAAATTAATAGTGCCTATTGTCATTCTTTGAATGAGCAAGCAGTATTTATATCAGATTTATCACTTAATGCTGCAATACATATGTATGTCCCCAGTCAAGTTCTTAATTCCAAAATGGAAATACTAATAAAGATGCTTGAAAAGTAGCAATAGAAAGATAGATCTCCTCCTGTTGCAAATAATTGTCAGTACTCCAGAAATGCTCCATTCCAAGTTTGTTTCTACTGTAAATTCTGCTTCCCTGGAACATGCATGAAAAGCATATTATTTGCTAAAATTCACTATCTAAGCACGTGATGTGAAGTGGTACAAAACATTAATAAACAGCATGTGGTCAGATGCTGAAATTTCGACAACATAATCAACTTTAGTGATAGCAGTCTAAGCTGATAGCAGTCTAATCTTTTGCCAGAGGCTGGAAGAACACAAGCAAGCTTCCAGGAAAGCCTCTCTTGACATTTAAGAACAAATAATAGGTGTACTACAAAGCACAGTTTGAGTTCTATGGGCAGTTCATTTATTCCAGAAGGGTTTGAACAGATAACTCCTAAAAATGTTACAACTGCAGGAGCCTTCAGAGGTATTAATGAGTTAATTAATTAACTGTTTAAAATAGTGCATGCATGCTATGACTGCATGACTCAACAGAAAATCAAAGGCTTGATAAAACCTATGGTAACAACAGAGTAGTTGTATTTTCTTCCTATTCCTTGTTATTATTGTTGTCACTGTCATTGTTATTTACAGTAGATTTTCCAATGAGGACTGGGCATATAAAAGCCAAATGTTAAAAGCTGTTCTCAAAACAGGATTTCCCCGTTCAAGAGCACAGAGTCCTGAGCTTTCTGGAGGGAGCTGCTTCCTGGCAGAAGGTGTGCTGGGACTGGGGATCAAGCAAGCCCTGGCTGGTGCCAACTGAAATTCATGCAGCTCTTGTCAGTCTCATTGCTACTCAGCACTGAACTCAACGGAAAGGAAGTCTACTTTATTCCACGATTGGTACTGAAGCCTGTGCAGCTCTTGAAGTCCTCAGCTTGGTAACAACAGGGTGATTAAGCTGAGCACAACATCCTGAAAAGAACAACCCTTTCCTGAAGCTAAGTAAGTAAGACTTCAAAGCATCAACAAATCCAGAGCATTCAAAAAAGCCCAAGAGTAATATTTTGGGGTTCTTTTTTCCCCCCAGTATTTTTGCTCTTGACTGAAGTTGCCAGTCAAATGAAGCTTGAGGCAGTTTTACTTTCTAGCTCATTAGTGACAGAAATGAATGTCTTCTTGGGAAAAATTATCGTTCTGGAATGTTGATTACAATATTTATCCTTTCACCAAAAAAACAGATGTTGTAAGCTACATATAAACCTCCCTTCATTGTTTAATATAAATCAGTCATACAGAGATTTACAAAGAAGATATCTGGTCTTTAACTTCTAATAGTTTTAGAAGGTGCTGTCAATGGGCAGAAGTGGTTCTTTATGAATATCTGCAGCATGAGTGACATAATCTTAAATGAGTAACAAAGGAATTCTGTGTTTCCCAAAGATGAATATGACAGGAAGCATATGTTGTCTTTTACAGCTAGAAATACCCTAGATGGATGCACTGGAGTTCTGATGCAGTGCACTCTGTAGGATTTTTTTCCTGTTCTGATTATGACATCTTACACAACCTCAAATAGTGTTTTAGCACCTTCTGGGGCTAAGGCAGAGGACAGGAAAGCCACTTGCCATAACACAGCATTTCTAATGGGGAAACAAAGGGAAAAAACCTATCAACACAGAATATATAATTTTTTCTAATTAAGAAATCTACCTAAATCAGGGCTTGCAGTCTGTCTCTCTCTCCTGTCTTAAAATTTCAGCTTCTCTTGCCTCTTTATAACCTTTAAATGCTTCTGGCACAGCTTAAGGAAGCAATACTCTTCCTTCAGTGTGAACACTCCGTGCCAAAAAAAAAAGGTTTATTTGTCAGCAAACAACAGACTCAGAGAGGAAATTTCCTCAGCACGCACCAAGAGAACAGTAAGTCCATTTGATTCTCTTCCCCTCTGAAGTGCCATGGGGTGCAGAATTCCCTTCAGTGACCTGCCTTACCTGCAGTCAGGTTGCTTTATCCAGGTGTCGAAGGTATGGGATACACAGCACCATAGACTTTTCACTAGTAAACACCTGTGTTACCTAAAAACATGAATTCAAACATTATGTCCCCCTCACTTAATCACAGAAACTTTATGAGGAAAAAAAATGTAGACTAAGGAGCCTGTTGCCATGACTGGCATATTTTCTGGACCCTTTAGCACTCAAATGGCTCTTGGAGTAGAATAATATGATTTTGGTTTTTTGACACTCTATTGCTTGAAGCTAGTAGAAATACTTGAATGATGTCATTCTGGTATGAGATCTACCTACCACCTTCTCTTTTTGCTAATGATAAAAATCTTGCAATTTTTTTTTGTTTCCTCTTAGCAAGAGACAATTGAAACATTTCCAAAATTATGCAATATTGTACAATTACCTTGCATATAGAGGAAAACTGCATGAAGTGTTGCAGATGGGTTGTGGATCTTAATATGGCCAAGATGATCATCAACAGCACATTGATTTTCTTATTTTCTTTAAATCTGTGTTATGCTGTCCCTTTCTATGTTTCTTGGCTAAATGAATAAGTCAGCCACTTTTCAGCCCCAAAGGTTCAAAGCAACGTTTTTCTATTGTGCAGTTAATGTTGGTTTGATTTTTTTTTTTTTCAAGTCATTGACTTCGGGTTTTGGGCTTGATTGCACTACTAACACTCCTTCTGCCACAGCAGAATAGACGGGCTAAGTAAGTCTATGTACAAAATCTATTTCTTCTATCTAGGAGATTAAAAAGTGCAGACAACCTTTCTCTTAGTTTCTATCCAGAATAAATTTCTCCTAGCAGGTACTGATTGCCAGAAATTTTAGTCCAAGTTGAGAAATCTCAGTGAAGTCTTGCTTTCTGAAAGATGATGCTCAGAACTTTCTCAGGATGAAGACTGTCACATTCTCCCTTTAAGGAAACTCGTATTTTGAAATTGAAATTAACAGATCCATTGGGGGGTGGGGGGATGGGGGGAGACACCAGACTTCCTTGGTTTTGCAGAGATTTTTTCATTATTATTCCTCAAGCGCCTTGAAAGGTACAGTAACCACAGGAGCTCTACTTGGATGTTCACACTATTGTATATCTGCAGTTACATACAGTGCCTTTTCCAGTTTTGAAAAGTAATTATAGCAGACCCTACAGCAGGATTGAGCACCAGACAGTTGGTCTTTTTGACTGGTCTTATTACTGCAAATTTAATTTTCCACAAAAACAGCAAACAACCTCCTGGACAGTTCCTTAAAATACATGAGATACTGTGTGAGGGATTTCAGTGATGGTCTGTGTAGGGCCACTTGGGAAAATTACAAGCTGCACACAGCTGTGAGAATGCGACCTTGGGGAGGGGAGCTAGGAGGGTTGTTATCTCGGAGAGGGGAACCAGAAGGACTGTTATTGAGCAGTATGTTGTTGCTATCCAGGAACGGCTGTTAGCCAGCAGGGCATGTGCTTGGCAGGCCTTGCTGCATGCGCTGGCCACGCGTGCATCAACACCTGGTCAGTATCTGCCACTGAATCTGCTGAGGTGAAACAGAGGTGTCTCAGAGCAGAGGAGAGAGAAAGGACCCAGAGCACACTCTACGAACAACAGGGGACGCCCTGAAGGTGCTGTGCCTACTTGCCTTCTCTGTTCTGACCCCGCTGATCATCACCCTCTCACAAAGGGAAAACAATACCCTGGTAACTGCTTATGCTAGTAACTGTAACTGCTTATGCAAGGCTATAATAGAGCAATAAATACTGTTGTGCTTTTAAATATCATATGTTGGGTGAACTTTGTGCATAAGAATCCTACGAACCAGTCACAGATGTCCAAGCAGTGAGGTGATAATTAGATGACAGACATAGGTAATCTAGAAGACCATATGCCATTTTACCTTCCTAATTTTTGGTTAAATGACAATAATAATACTTTTCATTTTCAGATGTATCTTGCCTAAAAGTATTCCTCTAGAAAACCTCCCCAAAACATCTATCCTCCAATGATATGAAACAGGTAAAACAGGACTATGAAGGCAAATATAAAAATCAGAGTCAACTTGAAAGTCACCAGTACTCAGCGTGATAGACTGCTGTCACACATCAAAATTTTTATCTTAGTATAAAATAGTTTATAGGGGGGAAAACAGCATTCACATGAGCTTTTACTATAGTTAGCCCGATATTCTGTGGGACTGATGGTTAGAAAACTGGTGCCTGTCAATTGTGCTATCACTTCAGTGCGTGAAACCAATTTGCTTGCAAGCAGTCCGTATTTCATTACCATTGTAAGTGCTACAAGAAAATAATTAGCTTCTAATGCGCTACATAGCTAAATCACTGGAGCAGAAGTGATCAATAAAATAGTCAATATCAAATTGTTTCATCCTATTTTATTAATGCTGTTTGAATTAATGCACTTTTCAATCTGGGATTTATCTGCAGATCATGAGAGATATTTCATGTCATGCTACAAGTTTCATCACAATGACAGAGATCATACATCTATGCAATATAGTTGACAAAAGCCACCAGCTGTCTAAATCAGTAGGTATCTGGGAAATCAGTAATTTTTTACATATGTAAAATTTAATCACTGGCTGTTGTAAGACTCTTTGCTAACAGATCTGGTCAGACAGAAGTCAGATGGGGGAAGGTAAGGAATTTAAAACTAGGTGCCAGAGGCCTTATGAGATATGACAGAATAAATGGCATATCTCAGGATTACTATGAGGCATGAAGGCTCTGCAGTCAGCAATCCTGTGGCATCCAGAATTACTGCCTTCACATTTCATTCTCGTTTGCACTGTGGAGGTCAGATGTGTTGGTGACCCTTGTTTCTATATGATTAATGGCTCCGGTGTTCATGATTTTCATCCAAGAGAATCACATTGATTGGAATTGCAGCAAATAAGATTGCACACAGAAGTCTGCACATTGCCTCTTACTATGTGTATAAATTTGCATTTACATTATATCTGCATCTGGGGAGAGCCCACATATTGTTTTTTTTCTCAGTGCAGCTGCAATGTCTTCAGAGCCCGGATGCAGCGGTTGAACATCTGTCACTCAGTGCCAGACTGTTTTAGATCTTTTAAAACCATAAGGAACTGATTAGTAGATGAATTAGATACTGCTGTGTTTATTTGTAACTCTAGCACTTCCTCTTCTTTTTGTTGAGCCATCATTTCATATTAGGATTGAAATTCTAATTTTAGTTGCATTTGCAGGCAAAGCACTGACTTAGTAAGACAGATTTAAAAAGTCTAAATATGACTGGGTCAAAAGAGTGACAGAATATTTAGGCAAAGGGAGCAGATGATAAACCACATGAGTGTATGATGAGTATTTGAAGAGCTAGAAGAGACTGTCAGGGTAAGGCCAGAACAAGGTACCACTTCTTCAGTGATGAAAAGAGAACTATGAAAGGCAAATGAAATATTACATATATCAACACACAAAAGGCAGTATACTAAAGCAAGCAGGACGCATGTTTGAAATAGCTACTAAATGCTTCTACCAAACTTAAAGGACAGACCAGAAGAGCGTAACTGTGAAAAGACTTGTTTTGTGGAGATGAGTGTCAGGAGGCTGTCACAAGAGGGAGCTGCTGCGGCTTTTACTCTACCCTTGAGCATCAGAAGATATGAAAACCTGGGTCATAAAATCTCTGTCTTTGGTGTGATTTTCCACCAAAAAAAAACCGGTGAAAAAGTCATTCTTGACATCACTGGAAACTAAACCAAATAAACCAGTAGAAGATTTACTATTAGGAAACAAAGAGTTTAATAGATAATCCCAAAGATTTATGCTGTCTGCTCTCTTCTCTGATAGAACCAGGTGAAAAGGGATTTCTCTTATGCACTTTCCAGACTGGTCATTTTTGCAAACAGGAGCAACCAATAGGAGCAATATTATATTTCTTATCTCTGGTAACTAAGGTTAGTTGGGAAAATCTAATAAAATGTAACATTGTATGGTAAATATCTTTAAGCTTTGCCATATCTTTACCAAGGGCTTTCTGAAGGTGATTGTTTTATATGAGGGGTCGCAGTTTCTCTTTTACCCATTAAAGGATCTCAATTTTTGTTAATTTCAAATGAAAATGTCACTCTTCATTCCAGTTTATGCCGGCTATTAGACATGAAACAGTGCCACGTTCTTAATTGCAAAACAGTCTGAGAAACACAGGGTGCTTGAACATATTAGACTTACTGGAAATAAATTCAGAGCTCAACAAAATGATAATAGAAAAAATGCTGCCATAACAGTATAATAGCTTACAATTCTGAAATAGTTTTAACACATTAATGTATCTAATATAATTGTAGCTACTTATCTGCATCTTCATTTATTGGTATCATGTACACCTTCAAATCATTCATGACTGGTGCATGTCACATGGCGTGATGCAAGCTGGTCATCACCTCCCCAGACAGACAGTCCCTGGGGCCCCCAGCTTTTCTTCACCTCCCTGGCTACCCAGCGCCTTACCCAGGAGGGCATTGCCAGGCTGGGGGAAGAACTGAGCCCTCCTTCTAGACCTCCTTACTGCTGCTTCACTCCCTCATCTCATTCCTGCTTGTTTACATTGTAAAAACCAAACAGTGGCTGAGAAAAGACATCTTGGCCAAGAATAAGATGGAACATCTTGTGTCATGAGGCTTTTGAGTGAATCTCCCCACCCTGCAGGAATCTGTGACCCGGGGAGCATCAGAAGGAATGGTGAGATCTTTGTATTTCAGACCATTCCGCGGGATCTTCTCCTATGACTTCATTTGGTAACTCTTTGAAGACCTGTACGGTAGTACCCTCAGCACTTTACTGTAATCTTTGGTTTAACTGAGTGTTATCTGGAGACTCACTTCCTTTTCACTGTTTTGAATTTTCCTCCTGTTGGCTTGCTTGTAGGCTATCTGATTCTTACACTGGGGTTGTTTCCCACACCCCTGCTCCATGCCAGCAAAGATTTTAGAGACTTGTATCACATGCACCTTGTCAGTTGTCTCTTTTTCAGGCTGAGCAGTCTGTATCTATCTAAGTTATTCCTTGCACAGAAGCTGTCCTAAAGCTTTGGTCATATTTTATGTGTATTGAGTTTCGTCTGCTATTTTATCACCTATGCCATGTCATTAGGGCCTTCTGCAGTTTTTAATTATCTTTATACCTTACCTTTACCCTTGTTTTTTTTAAGCCTGAATAACTTCTATCACTGATTACTTCTTCCAGCTTGAATCCTGAGCATTTTTTCCCCTTTCTCTTTATCAATATGGGGGCATGTCCCCTTGATTCACAGTACCATCTTTAAGAGCTTTTGGTAAGGAATCTTGTCAAAATGCTTTTAGAAAACCAAATACACACAGCAATCAGATCTTTGTCAATCTTCTTTGTTTCCAGCATAATATAGTAACTCTGTCTTGCCTTTACAACACCTGTGTTGATTTTTTCCAAGTAAGTAGTACATATCCATCTAATTCTCTTCATCTTATAGGCTTATGGCTCAGTATTTCATTGTATCTAACCTGGAATCCTTTCCAAAAGTGCTTCCGCAGTAGCCTGGTACTGTAATATGGAAGCTTAAGGTTGTGCATCAGTTCAAGTATTCTACATTTTGAAGGCTCTTGGGTGAATACTATCAAGACCTTACAATTTATTAATAATAGTTTTATGATTTGGTCCCTGATCTCTTTTACTGAGATTTTATTCTGAGTTGGAGCCTCCACTGTGTTTCCCAAAGACTCTTGGTTTGGAAACCTTCCTAAGTTCCTCTGTAATCAAGGTAAATTTAAGAAATTAATTCAGCTTTTTTTTTTGGTACTGCACCTAGATCAGTGAAATAATGTGATCACAGCTTGGCTCCTGATTATTGCGGCCACTTTTTTACAAGGAACACATATCAGCCATTGTAGGTATGAGTCACAGGAACTCTACAAAGCCAGGTTTGCAGACCAGCAATAATTTATATATGTCTCCTGGCCACTTTATGCTTTTAAATATGGATCTCTGTACAGCACAGGTAGAATTTAAATACTTTTGTTTACATATTAGCTAACAACATCTTCCTAAGCTGTATTAATATCTTCTCTTGTCTTTGACTGACATAAGAAGACACATGCCAACTCAGGATATGTTCTTAACTTTTAAAATTATTTCCCACTTCAGTGCAAAGTGTTCATCTAGTTCTGTTATTAACTTCTGCAACTATTCTCTGGTGTAACAAAATATATATACCTCTAAACAGCAGTCAGACAGTAACAGTCCAAATGATAGCCAACATCACGGTGGTGGCAAAATTCATTGGGGAATCACTGGTGTGGCAATTCATTACCAAGATTGGATTTTATAGCTTCCTTTCTGTTTTATCTCCACAGGAAACTCACTTAAAGACAATTTAAAGGTTAGACGATTCCTTATACTTGTGTAGCCAAGAGCTAAATACTATTGTAAGGGAACTGTGCTTTAAAATGACTGAGCAATACCAAATGAACATTTTCTACCTCTCTTTCTGCAGAAATCTATGCCCAAGTGTTTCTATAAAGTTGATTGAAATCATGATGGAAGTTTCTAATAGCTATTAATGGCTTAATGTTATGATACCTTTTCTTGTGGCAATAATACTTTCAAAACCACCCTAACTGGCAGTCCTTTATTTTTGCTATCATTGATGTAATAATTGGGTTTTCTTTCTAACCTGGAGAGAAGGTTGCACTATTTAGTTTTATTTATATGCCTAAATATTATGACTCAGTATGGCATGTAACATGACTCCTAGCAGTGATACCATTTACAGGCAGTGGTTATAATAACAAGACAAACAGTATTTAATGGTAATTGAGGTCCTTAATTAATAACATTTTAAATCCTAGGACAATCTGTTCATTAAACGTTGCAGTAAAACTGCTCAAAATTCATGCCTTTTATTCAGATTGTACCTGGAGTCATTGCTGTGCTAACAGGTTTCACCAGTCTCTCAATTAAATCTGATGAATATAAACTGCTTTGTCATATAGCTAGAAGAAAAAAAACCTTGTTTATTTTAAAGCTTGTAGTAATCCAGACTTTTGAATCTACTTCCTGGTTCAGCTGGTAGCTGCATCACTACTAAGCCTCTGTTGCAGCATGGTGGGAGAAAGAAATTACATGGCTGTTAGCATCTGGAAGATTTGCCTCCCGGGCATCAAATATCACCCAGCAGGACTTACAGCACCTCCTTACCACCGGAAGCAAGCCCAACAGCAGGAACGTCTTCTGGCTGTGGCCCAGTTTGGCTGAAGAATAAGGAACAGCACCTCAGTCAGTGTTTGCCACTGGGAACTGCAGCTCCTCTGGAGATCCATAAACATCCAGTGAGCTGGGGCTTCACTTTGGTGACAGATCATGGCACGGAGAACACAGTGGAGAGGTGACCTCAAGCAGCTCTAGTGTGGGTTTGTGTCAGGTCCTGGTGCACCGCTCTGTCAGCTAAAGATAGGAACTGTTATGCAATACTTGGTATTTGAAGAGCATCATCTGGGGAAGCTGAAGGCATTGCGGTTGCCACTCTGCCCATCTGTGCTAGCACATGCTCCAGCTCACATGACAGAGAAGAGTCTGGCCTTCAGCAAAGCATTTCCCCTTTTCTCAGCTTGACGGAGATATCAGTCCTGTCTGGCTTTTGCTTCAGATCACTGTAATTTAAGAATAGCACCCTGGCACTGACAACTGATAGTTGTGATTGGATAAGTACTAGAAATGAAGCCTGAAATGAAAGTCCAGCTACATTAAGAAATGTTAGCAGTTAGAAAAATCTGCCTCACACCTCTAAGACTCTTACTTTTTCCCATCATTTTCCTCCAGAAATCTTTTCTAGGTAAGTACTTGCAATTCACAGTTAAGATGCATCTTAACCTTTCAGGCAAATGCGAAGTGATTTTCTTTCCCTTATGACTACTGATGCTTTTGAAAAAGTCAGGAGCAAACAATCAAATGTATTTAAATTAACATCTAGACAATGCCAGATGTCATTCATCTAAGTTGGTGTGGCAGGACTAAGTTTTTCTCCTTTGTATTATTCACAAAGATGGGACACTTTGCTTTTAGTGCACTCTCCTGTCATGACAGCACCGCAGTATAAATTTCCCACCCAAACCCAGTCATTCTGTTTCCCATTCAAGTAATATCTGCCAAGGACTGGGGTCTTGGCAGTTTCAGCTGAAGTTGTGGTGAGTGAAATCACAACTGAAATACTATAAAAAGAAAAATTAACTTTAAAAAAAAAATCACTTTAAAAAAAAAAATCACTTTAATTTTGTCATCAGGACTGACACAAACCCATACTAGAGCTGCTTTGATTTCTTTAAAATTCTTTTTCACTTAAAATGTAAGCTCATACAAGAGTTTTAATATTGCTTATATTGCTCTCTGTGAGGGTCTCAATGTTGATGCCTTGGTAAATATTTCATTCCAACTTTTTGTAGCCACCTTAAGCCAGGTCCAATAAAAGACTTTGGTGCCTTTAAGTTACCAAGTTTACATTTTCAGGTGCCTCGGTCTGAGCTGTAATGCAAAGCATCTGCAATTCCTAGTGAGTGCCCAGAGACACACTAGGGTGGAGGTGCTCCAAAAATTTTTCTACAGCTAAATTCTAGACTCTGGGATAGATGAGAAATCTTTGCTCCATTCTAGAGCATTCAATTAGAAATTTGAATTGAGACTGCAAGGCATCCTTCTCCTGTCCTTCAAGGCCCAGAGCTGAAAACCCACTCCTAAACGTTCTTGTGCAGAATAAGCAGGTGCTGTTTCCCCTTTATCCACAGTAGCTCACCTCTTAAAGCAGAAAAGTTCAGGTCCTCAGGCCACAGAGTGAGTAATTCACACCACTCACTTCCACTACCAGATTAGAAAGAACAGAAGTTAGAGTGCTGATGAAGGAACCCCACTGACCCCACCTATTGGTAGCTGGCCATTATGCAACTAAAAATAATAGGATTTCCAGGAACAGGAATTCTGGGAGCTCCCAGGAAAGCAAACTAAAAGGGTGTGTGTCCACTGATTAGGGCATACAGTAATGGAAAGAGAGGGGAAAAGGCAGGTCTCTATCTGCAGAGCTTGCTTACATTCCTGATTGCATTATTAATTCCATAATTAAAAATTATGTACTGTAAAGTCAGGATAGCTAAACCCAATCTGGACCAGCTGTGCTCTCAGAAATGATGCAACAGTAGTGAATAACATGAATTTGGGAGAGGGGAAGCTTTGGAGGTACATCCCTGGTTCAGGCATATCTTTTCACCTCTGTCAGTAGCACTTACACTATAAAACTGTAATTTCTCTGTATGCATCAGTAATCATACCTTGGGGATCTCGATTTCACAAAGTAGGAGCTAAGCATCTAAAGCATCAAATTAATTTGGATTCCAAAAAGTCCTCCCTTTGAGAAATCATAAAACAAGTAGTAAAAACAGATTAAGAGGAAAGAGAAAAGAATATCATCTATAGCAAACTGTTTAGGATAAGTGAAAAATGTCCTTTATAGAAATGCAGATCTATGTAAACTTCAATGGCTTTAGTTTAATTAGCATTTTAAAATGGTGCAGTCATCCGAAAAGGGAGAAAATGTTGGAACCTTCAAGGGTAAACGTCTGGTTAATTTTCCAGCCAGCCCACCCTAATTCTCTCTTATGAAGGAGCTAATTTGACAGCTGTCATTTAATCTCTGAGATGTACGCAGATGTTTGATAGAGGTAAAGGGAGAAAATGGTTTATTGGACTGCTCTCTGGAGAGCCTGCTTGAATGCTGTGCTGGACCACCAGAATGTGAAGTGCTGTTTTGTCGCCAGCTCTGGAAGCTGAAGTGAAACTTCAAATCCACATCTTAGATTCCTTTCTCCAAGATTCACCTGGCACTTTTCCTTTGTTTGTGGAAGGAAGTTAAAATCAGGAGATATGAAAGAGATGAGTGGCTTCAAAAGCAACTTTTGTCATCAGCCACAGACTGCAGTGCAGTCTCTCTACTGACATCAGGCCCTGTTTCAGGTATGTGACACCTCTATCTTACTAAGGACCAAGGATATTACTGCAAGATGGGTTAAGGATGAACCATCCACCATAGACTAAGTTCCTGTTGGCCCTGATACCTTTCCAGGCATCAACTATCACTTTGCAACCTTCCCTTCCAAAATCCCCTACAGAAATTGCATCACTGATTCTTCAGCCTGAAATGGAGACAAAAACAATCTAAAGACACTTTTCAGTCCAGAAAATGAACATCAGAAATACGCTTAACTGCAGTGGCAGTTTCCCATAGCAAGTAGGGCCAAAAACTGGTTTAATTCTGGTTTTGGGAGAGATAGTTTTTTGGAATCCTCATAGCCACACAGGAAAGCACTGAAGAATATTTCTGTACTAAACTAGCATGTCTTCCCATCCAATCAAACATTGTAGTTTTCCTAGGGTTTTGTCAGTGGTAGATCAGTGAAAGAACTACTGAAATATGTGCTCATCAAAATACCCTGTAACATTTATATTCCCTGAGAGAGAGGAGAGAAAGAGCAGGCTGATTAGCATCTGTACTGGATGGTGAACTTCCAGGAAGAAAATATTAATTGGCTTCTGAGATTGTAATGTAGATTTATGCTCATAAGCTTTTTATGCTAAAATATTTACCCAGCTAAAGATTTATGCCATAGCCGTAGTCGATCGTGTTTTGGAACTAAATGAGTGGTTATCACCCTGAAATTTTTGTTTTAGGAATTAGGAGTGATTATTTGCAGTGTTCATTTGATGGTTTTGACTAATCTGAAGATTTACTGCTAGTGGTGCTGATAAATTGTTACATGATTATATTTTGACCCTAATTTGATTTTTGCACTGATTAAGTCCTAACGGATTGGGAAGTATTTGTCGAAAGCTTAACTATTGTGCCCTCTTTAAATTGATTCCTGCGTGTTTATTACTTTTAATACAACTAATGAAAAGCATATGCAGTCACTTTTTCTTCATTACATGGTTTTACATGAGCCACTGAGACTTAATCAATTGCTTTCATATACCTTTGGCTGACTCTGTGTGATTTAATAAGATGAACAGGAGGGAGTTATCCAGTATCAATGAGTTAATGCATACTGGTTCTAGGTACTTGGTAACTGCAGACGTGGCTTAGTAAAAGCAGAGAGATCATTAATTTCAGTTGTACTCAGACTGCCCTTTTCCAGTATGATTTCCTATCTTGGAATGGCCAATAAAACAAAAGTTTCAGTGCGCAATGAAGTTTTTGACATAGAATCTTAATTCAAATCAGATTAAAACCAACTTTTATAAAAATTTCCTATGAAGCAGAAATTCCCCAGAGCCAACAACTGTTCTGTGAAAATGACATTCCTGTCAGTTTGACTAAAAATAGCTGCAGCATTGATTTATGAGAGGAGTTGCAGGGGGTTTCAGTATTCTCCTGCCCACAACAGATCTGCTGGTGGGATGCCAAGACTCTGACCCTGAGGCTCCCAGGATCTATAGCTCTGGGATAGGCACAAACTTGTTTTGGCTTCCAAGGAACTGTGCTGAATCTGAGATGCTTTGAATGAAGTATTTCAGGCTCACTGAGCTAGTGTTTCGAGCAGAAGATTTTCTCTTCACAAAATGTCTGAAACTCCTGAAAACAGTTATGAGCTGCTAAAACATCCTGATTTGTCTTGCAATCAACTGAAACAGTGCAGTGTAATAACTCTCAGTTGCATATCTCACCCCTGGGCTGACATGATTACATTGCAGGATAGCCTTCATTTTGAAAATTAAGTTTCAAAATGTGTCCAAAGTGCTTTCAAAGACCCCTTTTTTTTTTCTAGCCAAGTTTGCAAAGACACTGAAACAACAGTTCCGAGAGCTGAAGTCACCCTTCTGGTCTCTTTTGGAGGGCTAACTGGATGAGGTGGAATTCCACCAAGCCACATGTTCAATGGACCCCATCGGCAATACAGCAGAGAATTGTATTGCACAATGTACAAACATTGTACTGTAGTGTACAACCTACTCAAGCTCTAAAGCAATGGAGTGTACCACTTGCTTCTTGCTGCAGCCTGCAGTTAGCCCTCAGCATCTGCAGACAATGGAGAACAGGGGAGTAGAGAAAACAGAAATCTAGTTTTTCAATATGGAAAAATTTACCTTCCAGAGCAATAATCTTCTTTGGAAGGCACAGAGACAGTAAATGAACAGAAGTGCTGAGGGAGCCGGAATTGTACAGTCTGTTCAGAAGAGAACAGCACTGGTGGTCCCATCAGCCAGCTTTTGCAAACAAACAAAAAAAAAAAGACTGAAGGTCAGAATCCTAGATTCAGGTTTCAGACATGTCAGCCTACAGCATATGAACCAGGATCAGAGTTCAGCTGCTCAAACATGGAAAGTTAGTGCCATATGACATGCCTTACCACATCTGAAATATCTGTGTCTGGGTGGTGGATGTGACAAAGAGCTGGAGCCTTTGGGACAACATTTGGAAGCCCAGTAGCATTTCCCATAGTTCCTAAAAAGCTGCTAGGTGACTATCTAGCAGTAGGCAACTGATTTATACCTTGACTGTTTAAGTTCCCATGATAGCCAACAGAGAGCTTGAGTCATTTGCCCACATTTGGTGCCATCAGAAATGCTCTCAAGTGAGCGCCTGAGCCAGCTGCAAGGCGTGGACAGGTATCACACGGGACTGATGAGTGTCACACGCATCCTGAAAGGCTATCTGGAGATCAGCCAGGATGCCTCAGAGCTACCCAAAGGGTGCTGGGCATCTACAAGTGAGCAACTGATTTCAACTTGGAAGTAAATCGTGCTTCATTGAAGTATGGAGACCTGTTTACCTCACTAAAGTTAAATTCACATTTGCTGAACTGAAGAGTTCTCCATATGCATTACTTGTATCCCCACTGTGCAGAGATTAAAGATCTTGTTCACAAAGTGAACATTGTAGGTTCACCTGCATTTTTAGGCGTCTATATCCGAAATGTAGTATAAAGATATTTTTTATTTTTAAAAAGTCTTGTCTTATGTGTCTGATGCCAGCAGGACTGTGGATTCCAATTAAAAAAAACCTCCAGAGCTCCTACAGAAAGTGCCTGTAGTCCCAAATAGGGCTGTTTTATCCAGGTACAATCAATTCCCCCTTTTTACATGTGAATCCTGGATACCCTAGCTGGATGACTGCTTCTAGGAAGGCTGTCACCTGAGGGTTAGATGCTCCAATGTGCTGCACTGCAATGTTCGAGTGCCCATGGTTGATCTGAATGTCTATGTGTATTTAGGACCCTAAGCAGTTTTGTAATTTCTTCCCTGATGAATTTAAAGGAATAAACAAAAGATAATACTGAGCTTCATTTCTCCCAAATTGTGTAAACCACAGATGCTTTGTATTTAATAAAAGGTACTGTTTGATGTTGGCTTCCTGTGGTCCTTTTTATTAAGTGTTACTTTTCAATGCATCCTATGAGAGAATAGTAATAAGCTCTGCCACACTTGCTGCACAGAACCCATTAAAAACATCATCTGTCCTCGCCCCGTGAAAATGTGCCCCCTGAGAGGTGGTATGAACATTGATTTTCAGAAAATAAAGAAGAAAATTACCACCCAAAGAAGCTTCCTACTTCACCTTAAGTAAAAAAAAAAAAAAAAAAAAAAAAAGAAAAAAAAGCAAGTCTAAATTTCAGAGGTCACAGGCACCATTGTGACACTTTGGCTACCACATTGCAGTTTGGTGATAACTGAAGTAACCTGACTGATACTTGTCAAACTGAAAATTCAAATGCCTACTTGAATGCTCTCTGATTTCATAAAGCTGGACCCAAAATTGTCCTCCTTCATGTTTGACCAGAAACTCAGAAACTCTTCAGAGAGTCGTCTCAGAAAAATTTAGTCCAGAGCACATCAGATGTCTCTTTTTAGTGACACTGAACCAGCCTGGAGAACGGTGAAAGTCTGTCTGTGTCTGTAACCGATCTGGTGAACAGCACTGGGAAAATCCCCATCCTCCTGGTGCTGCTCTGTCCACAGCTACAGTGAACAGCATTGTGTTTGGCTACAAAGCGCCTTGACAGCTGCAGGTTCAGCTCCAGGATTTGCAGCAGTTGTTAGACCACTTTATTTCCACCAGAAGCAATGGGACCAGGGTCACAACAGAGTTAACATGACAGCTAGATACAGCAGCAAACAGATAAAAAAGCTGCAGGGTTTTGAACAGTGGTTTTGGTCTGCTTTTTCCACAGCGAGGACTACCATTAAAAACCTCTATTAATAATGCAAGAAAGGAAGAAAATGAAAATGGTTAAGGCTGTGTTGATATGAGGTATTAAGGAAGGCTTTTACTTTAATGATATCCTTAATCCTTTTCTTTTTCACTAAAAAGTTTTATAAGAAAAGCTCTTGTATGACTGTATTTTAGACTGCATTTGAAAAAACTAATTCCTTACTTTCAGTGGGGAAAAAAACAATCGAGACAGAGTAGAGCCCCAGCTGCTGCTAAACCTGCTTCCTTTGGAGTCAAGCGACAGCAGCAAAAAGCATAAGAGAAAACCGCAGAGCTGCAGCGCTTGTCCCCAGTGAAGCCACAACGCTTGTCTCCAGTGAAGCCCACTGCTTGCAAGCCCTCTTGCTGCTGGCAGCAGCCGATGCCACAGGCAGCTCTTCAGCCACCTCGCCAGTGGCGATGCTGTCCCTCTACCAACAGCTCTCGCTGGCACTGCCACACTCCCTGACCTCTCTCGGTGCACTTGACCCTTGTGGCACCACTGCCTGTGACCGCATTGCTTTGCAGGATCGTGCTGTCTGAGTTCAGATTGCTCTGGTGGCACTGAAGGAAGTTAGAAACTAGCACGAGGTTGCTGCCTTTTGAAAGACGTTACTGGAAGGCATAATAGTGCTATGTGCAAAGACCCCAGAACGGGTTCTGAATGAGCTTCTTCCAGGACCGGAGGCAAAAGCACCACTTGACTGAGTTCAATTTACAAGTCTGTTAATGAAGTCAGATGTGGCTAATTAACACAGCACCACAGCTCCATGGCCATGCTCCTTGCAGGGCCTGTAAGAACATATTTGTCTAGTTGTATACCCTGCGGTGCTGCCTCACTGCAGCTCCACATTAAAGTTTGAGCAGTTCTCCCTCTTTGGCAGAGACCAGGGGACCTTGGACACCTTGGAGTGGCTGAGCCCGTGCTGCAGGCAGGTACTGGCAGTACTCACAGGCCAAGAGCTCACACTTCTCCTGCGTCTGTCCCCAGACCAGTCACGTCCACTGTGCGTCATACCCAGTTTGATGTAAAATACCAAGATGGATTTTACTGCCTTGGAAACTGTTAAGTAAGGCTGTTCACAGAAGAGCTTAGATGCCTTAGATCAATCCTTCTCCTTATGCACACAAAGACAGCGATCAATAAACACAGGTTTTGTTGTTCCGGGTTGAAAGAGTTAACTGCTTTTCAGATGATTGTAGTGACTTGTGTTTGCCTGAGTTCAGTAACACTGCTGCTGAACAAACCAAGCCTGAGTGCTCCAGGGGACGCATAAGGTGAAAACCTCATGAAGTTCAAGGCCCAGTGCAAGGTCCTGCACCTGGGTCAGGGCAATCCAGAATATCAATACAGACTGAGGGATGAATGGATTAAAACAGCCCTGTGGAGAAGGACTTGGGCTTAGTGGTGGATGAAAAACTGGACATGAGCAGCTAAAGGAGAGTAGATTTAGACTGGAGATCAGGAAGACTTTTTTTACAAGGAGAGTGGTGAGACACTGGAGCATGTTGCCCAGAGAATTTGTGGATGCCTCATCACTGGCAGTTTTAAAGGTCAGACTGGACATGGCTTTTGAACAACCTGGTCTAGTGAAAGATGTCCCTGCCCATCTAGATGATCTTTAGAGGTCTCTTCTAACCCAAAACATTCAGTGATTCTACACAGAGATACAAAGTCCCAAATCTCCCACTCAGTGATGTACAACTGATTTCAGAGAGAAACCAGGAATGCCTGAGGATTCAAATTCCCTGCTTCACCAGCAGAACAAGTCATTAGCTCTTTAAAGCATTCCTAATCATCTCAAGTCATCATTTGACAGTTATCCTATGCAGCAAATTCTTCAGTTTCTGTGGTCTGTACAGAGCTGCCAGAAGGCAGGCACTGGCCAACAGTTTAATACACAATGTTTTTGAAAGCCAAGCATAGTCACAGTTCCTGAAATTTTCAAATATTGTTGAGCCTTCCTCTGCCTGTGCTGCAACAGGGATGAACATTCTGTGGGAATGGCCAGAGGATGTGTCAGTCAGGGATATTCCATCCACGGACGGAAGGACAGCACCGTATCCATGTAAACACATGGCAGAGTGGCAAAATGAAAGTCTGTCTAGATAGATTAGTAGATAGATACAACTCAGTTCAAAAGCTTTCTTTTTGATTTGTTGGAGGGACTTCAACATGCCTGTGAGTGAATAGAGCAGTGAGATTACAGGTGCCCCTCTCTCTTTCTGTCCAAGTGAATGTTGAATTCCTGAAGCCACATGCGATGCTGCAGCAGGAGACCCTGAAAATGCCCCGTTTCTAATATTCAATACCCAAATGTATAAGCAATGTGGATTCAAGTTCCCATTTTTACTCAGACAACACAGAGATTTTGAGCCCTCAAGCTGAGACTCCATCAGCAATGCGTGATGTGGTGTGTGGAGGTAAGAATCCAGGCACGAGTGCCCAAAATGACTGGTAACACCCATCTGTTCCAGCGAGAAGCTTTAGTGGGCAAATACTTGTGGAAATACTAACATGTATAACTAATTTATTTCTCAGTGGGTCTGTGCTGGCTATTTGCTCTCTAGAATAAAGTCCAAGGCATTCTTTAGAAATGGACTGCTTGTGACAGCTCTACTGAAAAACAGTACCATAACTACAGCCATTCATCACAGTGCGACTGTAGCACCTTAAAATGAAATCAATCCAAAATAATTGAAGCCTTTCTAAAGATCTGACTTAGGTTCTTCCGTCGATTCTGGTCGTGTCCAGCTGAAATCAGATGAGGGAATGATGACTTACTCGATTTATATACTTATTTTTGAAGTCAGCTCAAAAAAAAAAGGTATGCATGCTGTCAATTATTTATGCTTGAAAATCCTGCTTTTAAATAAAAGTACTTAAAAACTACACCACCAATAATAAAGCAAAATCTTGGCCTTACTTAATATAGATATAGACACAGAGCTATAGTTCAGAAAACATGGGACCAGAAAGCACTTAGATCACCCATTCCCTCCCCATGGCAGATTCAGCTATACTTAAGCCAGTCTTGACAGATGTTTAAAGACTTATGACTTTCTGTTCTTTTCACAGAAAATATGAGGAAGACCTTATTCCCTTTGTCATTATAGCTATTTTTTTGAAATGTGATCTCATGTCTGCCTTAAGCTACTTCTTTTCTAAACCAAAGAACTCCAAGCCTTTCTTTAGCTTTCCCTCATCCACAGTATTTTCTAAATCATGTGGTCCCTGTGCCATTCGCAGAGCTGTTGTCCAGCCAGTTGTTCCCTACCCTGTATTTGTGCAACCTACATCTCCTGCCTGCAGGTCACACTTGGTTCTTGCTCTGGAGGAAATGTGCCTTGCTGGAGTTGCACCATTTCTTCAATGGGCCTTGAGGAGATGGAGTTCAGATCCTACCCTCCCACCGCCCTTCCCAGTCTGCCCAGTCCCTCACTGAGGCTACTTGGGAGAATACTGGAGAACACAGCCCAGAGGAGGTTCCTCTGGATTTCCCTTCAATCCCTTCCCAAATGGCAATAAGCAACCAATAATTATTCTCAAAGTTGTTCTTCAACATCAATCCATCTACCTAAGAGCTGTTGTATATTTTCCTAGTTTGTCTTCAAAAATATTAAATGAGATAGATATAAGAGCTTGCTTCTGGGTTGCATTAGTTTGGTTTAATATATGTTTGACAAAATATATTTGCTGAAGTTTTCTTTCTTTTATCTTCTAAGTGTTTACACAAGGTTTAGTTCATTATATGTCAATTTCTTTCTGGCAATTGAAAGTATCTAAGCTCATAACTCCCTGGTTTCGGGGGTGGGGGAGCTTCCACTTTTAAAAAGACAGGTATGTTTGTTGTCTTTTTCCAGTCTTCTGGAAGTTTAACTCAGCTCCTTCAGATTTTCAAAAGTAACTACCTGCAGTTTTGAAAGTCCTTCAGTCACTCAGATGATGTAGAGTTAATTTTTGTGTTCTCTAACTTGTGTTCTTTAAGATAGCCACCAGATTAAAGTCAACCCTTTCAGTGAAAACTGTCACCAAAAAGACAGTGAAAACTCTGACCTTCTTCCTGTCATCTGCTAACAGCTTTCCATTTCTATTGAGTGGTAGCCTGATGCTTTCCTTGTTTTTTTTTTTCTCCTCAGATAATTCACTTTCTAAAAGTCTTTCTTGTCATTTTTTGCTTATGCTTTACATTTTCCCCCTTTATCTTATGCTCATCTATTCATATTTTGATTAAATTTCTTTTGTTTGGCAGGTGAGGGGGACAGGGCAGAGGAAAGAGATACTTTCTCCTGTGTTTGTGGTCAGTGAAGAGCCAATGATTTAGTCAAGCTTCTCTATTACACCACTTCCAGGCTTTGCATTGGGCTGAACTGCTGTGTGGTGATATCCATGTTATGATTTTTGTCTGCAGGGGCAACCTGGCACAAGTAACCAAACCTCATGCATTTGAACACAGCAAAAACCACAGCATTGTGGAATCTCACTCTGCACGGGTGGGCTCCTAATAATCTTCACATTGCATGAACAGCAAAGGTACAGCCCTCCCGTAAATTAATAGAAGAAATATTGTTCCTATTCATGATAATCCAGCTAACTTTTGCCAATGCCGTGCCCCCTTATCAACCTCTTTTGAATGAAGAGGCAAACAGATGGAAAGAGAGCTTCCATTTTGGTGCCTGTTTCTTGCATCTTTGTTTCCACATTCATCATTGCCACACAGTGGTTGCCAAGTTAAACAATTGTTGCTTCTATTTGTTCATTTGAGCATAAAAACACAGTTCTGTGGCTTTATACAGCTATTTCATTGTTTTGAATAAACACAATAAGAGTGAAAGTAACTGAAAAAAAGTCAATCAAAGTATATAATTTTCACCCTCTTCATTGCTTAATTAATAGTGCATTGGGGCAGGGTATAGTGGATATACCAGATAAGCTCCGGGGTTATTTTGATCTCAGAAATTTCCTTCCCATCAGTCTTTTTTTATACAGTACTAGTATGTATACATGATTTATTTTAAGTCTTGAGCTGCATCACAAACAATAGAGGCAAATAGAGTATGAGGGATCTGAGATTCCTCACACAGAGGGTCAGCCATTTGTGAGTAAGGACCTAACATCTTCCAGCTACACAGTGTCTTGCCAGTCTCGCTCCCCTTTCATCTATACCTGCACTACCTGCATAATATACACTCTCTTACTTTATCATGCTGAGACAGACCTGCTCAAACAGATGCTGGGCTGACCTGGGGAAAAGCACCTGCCAAGTGAATCCTCATGGATTCTGCAAAGGTGCACATAAACACTTCTGACACAGGCGAATTACCCACACAATTCAAATAATGGTGACCGCAAGGCCAATCCATAAATGGTGCTTGTCCTGTGATAGTGACTTGGGAATCCCCCGTGGCTTTAAATTCAGGAAAAAATCTCCGTATCACAGAGTAGCCTCTGCTGGTTTTCTGTATTGCCATGAATTTCAAGTCACCATGCCCACTTTTATTTCACATAGGGCAATTATTAAACAGCCAGACATAAAATCATATAATACACAAAATCCTTAGGAGAAACACTCAAGTAGGCTATTGTATTCCATAGGTTCTCATTGCTTCTTAAGTTATTATTCTTTATTAAGAAAACATATCTGGGATGACGTAAAACTCAGTTCAACTCAAGGGTGACTAAACTGTGTCACTAGTGCAGAGGTTAAGAATATGGCTTTTTCTACCTAAAGCTATTGTTTGTGGAAGAATATATTGGTCTTGACTCAGAAATCAGGCCCTTCCTATTTATGTTGCTGGTATGGAAGCTAGACATTCTAGGATTTATGAAGCAACAAATGTTTGGGGGTTTTTTTGCTGACACACACTTAAGGAATAATTCTTCAGTACAAGACAACAAATAAAAATATGTTATCTTCTGAAGTGGTTTCCTTTTACATTTTTAATATTCTTATTCTACAATGATTAAAGTTACACTTGAAGTTTAGTTGCAGGAGTTGATTTCCCACACAGTTTGCTTTTCTTCAGTGTATATAAGAGAAATAATCACCTGGAGAAATTGTCATGATTCACATTTCTAGGCTGTAGGATTTGAATTTTAAATGAGTTGAGTTAACATATAAAGTCAATGACTGCATTTGTTACAATGTCTTTCATATAGTGGGTTTTTTTTGTACACTGATAGTTTTGCTGATGAATGTGCTCAGTATGTTGTTTGCCAGATAGCCATTACTGAAGCCCTAGGGGAAGGAAGTTCTGTCAAAGTGACAATTTTCTTTCTGAAAATAGGATTCTTAAATAGACTACATAGAGATTTTTGTTCCATTTGGGAAAACTCTTTACCTCTATAATCATTCTTAATCTAGGGAAGAAAAAAAATATAACATGTTGTGTTTTCTACTTCCACATTGTATATAATTTTCCTTTTCTTCTTAAATGTTGGAAAAATAGAACACATCTATAATTTTTTTTTAAAGATTCAAGAGACTTCTAGGTGTCAAGTGTGAAATAACTAAATTGTCTCTGATTTGTATATTCAAAAACCATTCCTTGCGCACCCTATGTAAAATGGAGTTCCTCTGAAGCAGCTCAAATGGGCTCTCACAAATTGAGACACTCAGCATTTTAGAAAGCTTGGACTAAATATACCTCTACCCATTAAGAAAAAGTAGGTTTGTGTTGTGAGGAAAGATCCTAGGGCTGATCTTGCAAAACCTTCCATGCATAACTAATGTTAACCCTTGGTACCACATATGTATTATTTGGATCAGAGTTTCATTTGTGTACAAGCTAATTTAAAGATCATTTTACCTTCCCACAGCAGAGAACCGGTGTTTTTCTGGAATTAATGATGAGCAATGGGATAGTAAGTAGTGACTCATTTGCACTTTGAGTGATCACACTGATGCACTTGACCTGTACAGCTAAACAAAGCCATACAATTCAACCTAACAATGTTAAAGTTCAAGCATAATTTTCCTGAACACATTATCTGAAAAATGTCTACCAGTTACAGAATGAGTCATCCAAATGGAGAAAGAACTGCAGAAATATAAGTCATTAACTACAATGTACTTATGCAGGAAGATGTAGGTGGCAAAGTCTTTCATGGGAGCCTTAAGGACAGTAGTGATGCTGTAAGCTAATGCTTGAATGGAATCCACTGAGTATTAAAGCTTAGTCCTGGAAAGATTTATGCCCATAGCCAGTTGCAAGCATAAAGCACAAGTCTTTGGAAGTCAATGGACATGCCGTGCACTTGGAGATAAGCCCCTGGATGTGACTCCACATGACAATAGGGAGAAAAAGATTTGTTGTGACATTTTGATTTGTCTTGATGTGAGGTCGTCTGTGTGAGACTCCAAAGTCACTTCCCAGCTTTCCCACCAATTTGATGGAGTCTTTTATTTTCCTCTGTATGAAAGCTATAAAATGAGAACAATGGAATTTCCCTAATACATGGGATTGTTGTGACTAAACCAATAAGACGGTGAAATACCTATGTATAACAGTAAACACTAAGATGCATTTTAAAAGCGGCTTTCAGAGGAATTTAGTAATTAGAAAGTGACGGATTCTAGGTCATCTTACATTTTTCATTCAATGACATAATGGTCATCAAAACTGGATTTAATTTAACTACTTGATATAATTTAAGAGAAGAGCTTTAATAACATATGTAATCTATTTCTGCAAGATAAATCTTATCTCAAAGCAGTTACAGGGAATTTCAAATACATCTCATATTTTGCTTTAAAAGTGCTTTGATCCTGCAGAACTTTTCAGTATATCCTCAAACTGTTAGGTGAGACTTATTGTATTGACTTTATATTCCAGATAGCAGTAGTTACAGAACTTTAAATGAAATTAACTATACAGAGATTGTGACCATAATTGGAAACAGTAGCTGAAATGGCTTAGTACGTACAGCTTATGTATGTCATGTACATGTGTCAAGCTGTTATTTAATACAGGAATGCTACAATTTTTCTACCTGTATGTAACCTGACAGTCGTGGCATACAAGGATTTTTTTTTCCTTTAGGGGAGCTTCTATGTAATATCCTGTTAGTACCCCTAAAGTCTGGTTCCATTCAGTACTGGGGCTGCGGTCACTCTAGTGAGATTTTCCCCCACACATAGGTTTAGTCACATGCACACAATTTTTGAAAGGAGGAAAGAATTGGATATTATAAAAATACTAACTTTTGTTAACCCTTTTCCTATGCTATTTCACTGTAACTATAGAAGCCCAGTAGTGATAACCACTTTCGTATGCATGTCTTCTATTTACTCCAGTACCTACTAAAATCACCGGCTAAGTCATCTACAGCCTGTATTACAAAGTGCTGTGTGACTTATTCTACAGGCTTCCAGTGCCAGGCCATCCGGCATGTCCTGACACAGTCTTGTTTCCAGGGAGCTGTAATCCCTTGTTGTCCAGTTTCTGGAACTTACAGTGCTTGCAAACTGTTCCCTATTGGTCCGCAGGCACCCAAAGAATTGAACTTTCTTCTTCTTTGTGCTTCTCCAAGCTCTTCTGCACCTAAACAGCACATGAGAAGCAGATGCAGGAGAATGGCCCCTGTGGAGTCTTCTTGGGCTGCCTACCGGAAGACTTCCTACCACCAGGGACAATGTAGCCTACACAGGGTAAATCTGAGGAAATTACAAAACAATCTCGGTCACACTAATGTTTTAAGCACTTTTCTTCAACTTTCTTAATATTGCACCTATTAGCCGTGCAGCTCCAACCTTAATAATAAGCCAGTCATAGTAGTGTTGATGTCTACCATCTTAGAAACAGCGTGTCTGATCAAACAATTGCAAAAACTCAGACAGGTTTGAAAGAATAATGCTATCATTGTTCTGCTCAGTCGTAGAATTTCTCATTTGTACAGAAATGGAAATATGAAGAAAAGGACCCAGGGCTTAGGGGGAAATCTGAGCAAAATTAAGCATTATTAGGGTAAAAATAGGCATTACAGACTGCCTAATCTAGTTGGAAATGGCTGCAGAGGACAAAGATTTCATCAACAAAGACACTTTACATAGTATTTTGTATACCAAGTTGCTTCTTATTTATCTTGGGAGTGTTTTTATTTTTCTTGCCCACTAACAGGAAACTTTCACTTGGTCATTACTTGAGTTCTCACTATACTGGTGACCCATGCAGGTTGTTAGTCATTTATGAATGTGCAATACAGAACATTTTACAAAGTTCATTAATCTTCACTGTCAAGTAATTAATGTCAAAGAGACAGCATCTTTTTATATGCCTGTAATTAATGTAATTATAAATGGAGAGAGTAAGAGAGGGAAAAAAAGCAGCAAGCAAAGTAAATTAGTTCTGCAGAGGTCCAGGGAATTAAACAGTAACCTTTTATTGCTTGCATAGGAATATATGAGGCTTCCTTCTTCACGAGAACACAAACACAAAAATTAATGAAAGGGTAGGAAGGTTTGACAGACTCCAGAGGAAGCTGATGGAGTCCAAAGCAGTTTGCCAAGTAAAGCACCAAAATAAAAACTTCTTTAGCTTTGGAGGAATGCAGAAAGCAGAGGACAATATAATCCTCCACTACATCTCAAATATAGCTTCTTATCAACAATGAAATTCAATTTTAAAATTAATGAACATATTGTATTGGACTCTGTCCTTGCTATTTTCCTGGTGATTGCCCAGTGAAATATAGGGAATGGCTCCAGCACAAACAGCCAAGAGTTCTCAGGAGGAGTTCCCATAAGAATGGAGATAAAAGTAGCCCCAATATGTCTTTCCTTTGGCCATTGGTGTATGGAGGAATTCTCTGAGTAACAAAAGGGAAGAGTGTAAAATGTTCACACAATAGACAATTGCTTATAAAGGATTAATGCCCTGTTGCTGTAGTTAGATGATATTTTAGAAGTAGTCTAATCTAACTTTGGATGGAGAAGGGATATAACTAGATTGTTTGTCTCAACACAAATTCTGCAGTCTTTTAAGGTTATAATGATCTTGTGAGGAAAGCTCTATGTAGCATCAAGCATCACTTGGCTTTTAAACTGGAGTGCTCGGTTGAAGAAAGGGATGTTGGTTATAAATAGAAACAACTTACCTGCAGAGTCCTGGATGTCTTTCCCCTGCACCTAAAAATAGTTGTCCTGAAAGACGGAGTCCCTGGACCTATTGTGTCATATTCTTATCAAGTCATCAGTCATCACACAAGAAGAGATCAGAAGGACACTGCAGAGAGAGATCCATGCGTGCTCTGAGACTCACAAAGTATTAACTGATTAAGATGCATCTTCCATAAGAGAAGGGTATGTTTACAGCAAATGGATTGATCTCCTTTAGTCTGGACATGCCTACATTGTGATTTTGCTTATTTCACTCTTTCCTGAACTCTTTGTACCCCAGGTTCTTTCTTTTCAATGGGGAATTTTTGATAATTTTTCTAAATAGTCTGTGTAAGGAAAGTGTTCTTGTTTCCTCAGTGACATCTATCATGTAAGGCAGTGAAAAAAAAAATCCTAATTAGAAGCAGTTGAAGCTTTAGTACTTGGCACATTTAAGGGAAGATGAAAACCACAGTTGTAGATCTGAAATAATGAACAATGTTACTGCGATACAAAAATGAATTAGAAAACACAGTAGGAATTTTTCATCAATAAAGTTTATTATTTTCTGCCCAGAACACTAATCACTACTGACTTTCAATTTTTAAGTTCAATTTTAAAAAAATTTCATCAAATCCATTTGACAGAGGTAGAAATTCTTATAAGAAAATTCCACTCTGCAGTATTACCAAGACAAAGAGCTCAAAAGTAATAAAAGTGACTTAAAAATTGTAAGTCCTTTAAAAAAATAACTTGCTATTTTAAGGTTAATGTAATTTCTCCACATTATTAAAAAAGAAAAAAAAAAAGCTTTCTAGAAAACCATTGCATTTACCTTGAAATTCTACTCCTTAAAAATTTTGTGTGACATTCAGGTCACAATTTAAGGTTAGTTTTAAAGGTTGATCATTTCATTCAGACTTGGAATTGCACCAGAGATATCTGAAGGTTTCCCACTGTAAGACTAAGATAAATGTCCTAGCTGTAGAGAAAAAAAAAAAAAAATGTGTTTGATACATATCTGTATCAAAAACTTTATATGATTAATTTCTAACATACATAGACCAGAAATATCAAAGTACCCTGATAACACTGCCACATGCCACTGTGGCGAGGACACATAGAATACAGAAAAAAATACAACTAGAGTCATATGATCCAGACCACAAATCATATTCATAATTATTAATTATATTTTAAATTTTAATTATTTTCTATAGATTGTTCTATTGATTGATAAATTTAATTCTATTAATTATTAATGATAAAATCAGTTAAATATAGACTGTAACTGTAAATTTATAAAATATCGGAAACCACCTAGACCAATCAGCAAATAGCGTAACATTAAAAAGCAATAGAAAACACAGGGACTGATTCTGAGATGAGCAGTCCACCAGAATAACTTTCCCTGTACAAGTAATGCTATTGTTCCGAGCTACATTTTGTGGAACAGGCTCAATGATTTTGCAAGAGCAGATTAATTATCTTGACATCGGTCAACTTTCTCTGAGACAAACTGGTTATAAAGAAACTGATTGCACCCTTTCTAAAAGTAGTGGAAACATTTTCCTTCCCTGCAAGAAGTATTGAACCAAACTCTAAAAGTCAAAATCGGCCTAGGGTATTTGGTGAGACCAAAAATAATCTTGAAAATTGGCGAAAAAAATATTTTTTAAATGGTGTGAAATGCAATAAGGTCAATTCCAAAGTACTCCATGTGGGCTGAAGGGTGAAGGACTACTGGATAAGCAACCACTCTGCAAAGGAGGCTCTCATGATGATCAGGACTCCAATGTGCATAGCAGTCCATAATAATTGAGTGTTAATTGACTTAGTCAATTGTTAAGTCATCACAGATTGAGCATAGTTGGCCCTGTTTGATTTTAGGAGTTGAGCTGTCCAGTACACAGATCATCCTTCACACTTTCTGTTTTACATGAACACCCGTTTCAGTTAGTGCACAATTTGTATCACATCCTCGCAGCGTATGTTCACAGAGCACACACTGAAGAAGCCCACTCTGCATATCCCACTTTTGTTTAGTGAAATTTCTGAAGGACACCTGGATGGTACTGCAGGAGGTTTGCTGAAGTCTTCTTCTCTGGTCCATACAATGCTACAACATACTTCACATATCTTATTTAGAGAAGGAAAATATGTTATTATATTCTACTATTTCAATAAAAAATATCTTGGGAATTATAGTCCATTTTTTAAAAAAATGCTGTAAAATATTCTCAGATGTTTTCTTGCTTTGGATTTTGTATGCCTGGGTCTTTGTTCCTATAACCATATTTTCCTACTTGAAAAGTATTTTTTTTTTCTTCACTGTTGCTGTGTGAAATGTAAAACTGACTATGGAAATTGACTTCAGGCCCATTCCTGCAAACACAACAATGAAAAGCAAGAACTGACAAATGCATAAACATGTTAAAATAATTAATTTTATTTCTGCAGTCTCAGCCAAAAGAAAATATAGTTTAGCTTTGCCTATGCAAAGGACTTCGGAATTCAGACTTCAGAGTATTTAAAGTGGACGAACATTCTGCTCTTATCAAATAAGTTATTCATTCATTGTTTTTATCAGCTTACTGAAGACCTGAAGCTACATAGCTATATCTGCAATTTTCTTTGGTGGTTTTGGGGTTTTTATTGTGCAAGCATATGAGTAGTAGGAAGTTGTAGTATGCATCCTTCAGATAAGCGCTCTTTACTCTCCTTTTTGGCTCCTCCTTTTACTACTCTGCAAGTATTGTGAATTGGGTTTTGCCATCATCTTCTCGTTTTCTGTGCCTCGCATTATCAACTTTTTATGTCTTTCTGTTGAATAATTGCAGTCACTTCTATGGTATCTTTTGGGGAAAAAATATACTTCATTATGTGTTAGTTACAAAACAAGGTCTTTGCACAGTAGTAAAAGAATCAGGACTGCAGTTCTCCCTGCTCATTCTTATTTGGGCTTTTGGTTATTGCCTTCCAACCTCCCCTTACAGTCTGCAGAGGTTTAGAATTAAGAAGGTGATTTTTGTCTCAGTTGTGCACAAATGGTACCACAGCCAAGTCTCCAATCGCGACTAAATGTTGCTTGTGTCAGGTGAAGGGGGAAAAAATAGTGCTTGGATCTTTTAAAAATTTTCAATTTTTATTGAAAATAAAAATACCTAAAATTAAATATTTCATTAATAACCAAGAATGATCAATCATTTTGCCTAGTGAGAAAATGTTTCTGGGCAGCACAGCTTGTTGACATGATGCCAAGGCTTGGATTAATATTAATACCTAGAAAGATTACTCCCTGCTCTACTGAATGATGCCATTTCCTGGGGCATACAGATATTCTTTGGAGATAATCCCTCCAGGTGAAGCAGGCAGCCCTAAAAGCACTTATTGCAGGACAGCCAGAGATCACGTCAACAGCTGAAAGGTGCAACAAACTCAGGAGGAGTCAGGGAACTTAGGAGAGAAGCAGCAAAGCTAAGTGCAGGAGCTGCGAGGAGCAGCCAGATGGATAAAATAGCAGCTGCTTGGGAGGACACAGAGGAAGCCAGCTGAATAAGAACTAGGTGAGGAGTTTTGAAAGCACAAATTATTACTGACTCTACCTCTGAAAAGTCATCTGTTGTCAAAAGTTATGAAAGAGCCATCTTCCTATAGTAAATGGAATCGATGAGCAGCATGTAGTGCGCTGGGGTAAATACTGAGTTTTTAATGGCGTAGAGCAAAGGCCCTTGATCTTCATGTGCTGGTGGGAGGCATTGCAGAGGAATAAACGCACTGCAGGCAGCAGCAGCATCTAATGTCTTTGATGCTGAAAAGAAACGTGTGTTTGCCTGTGGCTGTACACAGTACTGAGAGCATCTCAGCAGTGTGTGTCTTCTCACAGATGGAGACAGGAATGCCGGTGTAGCTGTTTCTCTTCTAGTGTATTACTCTGATGCAAATTTTCAGAGGACTGCTTTGGCAGGCTGCTCTCAGAAAAGGCAAACACCACAAAGTATCCTGGCATGCTGCAGTAGGCAAGGAGGATATGTCAGTGTGGTCATTGTGGTGCTTTCAGTCCACACTCAATTCATACGAGTGCATAAAGAAGATCAAAGCAGCAATTCCATCTTATCCTGTTCCCCTCAATCTTTCAACTGCTTACCTTTACTTGACAGAGGCAGCTTCAGGAGTTAATTTTAGAGTAGCAACAGTCTATTTTGAAAAGGATGTTGAACCTGCCCTTTGCCATGCTGCTGGCAGGATTAGTGATAAAAAGGATTAGGAAAAAACCAGGAGTGCACCCTGGAACCTTTCAAAGTGTGCTGTGGAGTTGAGAGTGCCATGGTTGCTAGGGGGATGATGTTCAAAAAGTCTTTATTCCCCATAGAACAATAGGTTGTTTAAGCCCCCAACACTAATTAAGTTTATCCTTTCCAGCTTCCACAAAATAGGTGTTTATCCAGGGACAATTTCATTTCTTCTTCTCTGTCAGCATGAGTAGCTGTAAATGTGTACAGCAGGGTTTGGAAACGTCCAGCAGCTTCTCAGTGTCCTGCACAGTGACCACAGGCGTGGTGGGCATGGGGTAGGAGGCGGGAGCCCAGCATTGCTGGAGCACTGCTCATGCTGAATAGACTTTTATATTTGATAGACAATATATTTCAATTGATGGATTTTGAGAAATTCTAAAAACAAAGGCATAGAAGTAATTTGTTCCCCCAGTACCCACTGATCCTTTATTTCTAACTCCAGGAGGTCCAGAGCATTACGGACTAAATTAAACAGGAGGCTATGGGGAGAGTTTTTTTTAATTAAAAAAAATTAATGGGTTTCCTATCCATATTAATCTTTCTGTTCACCCTGCAAGGAAGACTTCTAATAATTACTGTACTTTTCTGAGCATATGCAGTACTGCAATCACATGATAACAACACAGTTTTATTATCTGAAAATACATTATTTGTTTCAAAAATTAGTAATAATTTCTAGGGGAAAAGTACAAGAAAAGGACACAAACAATGATTTATTTAAAAGTATCACTTACCTCATCAGGAAAGATACAGCTACCATTGATTTCAATATCTTAACAAATTTTCCCAGCTACTGCTGCAGGCTTTGGTAGAAAAAAAAAGATTGGAATTACCACTGCCAACACGGGTGTAGTGTTCATCAATACAGAAGGACACAGTTGTTCCTCTACTGCCATGGCTTTGCTTTGGAATGGTGAAAAGACAAAGCTTTGGGATCATTGTATTTGGCTGCTTCATAAAGCCACCTGGCTTTCCCAAAGCAGTTAGACAGCTCTGCTTGTTAGGTCACAGGTGGAAAGGAAGGAAGAAATATTGCCTGAGGAGGGAACTAGATTCACAAGGCAGGATTCATCTGACCACATTAAAGCATATATACAGGACTTAGTGACCCTCAGCTTCTCCTACAGTCAAAAGAAAAAAACTGTGGCGCTGAACATTTCCTGAAGAGTTATCAGAAACAGTAATTTCATCAAGCATTAGAAGTGCCTGTTCCTCTTCATCAGCTAGAAGGGGAATGAACATTAGTGTAAATAGTCCAGAAGACAACCTGTAATGTCAAAGCACAATAATTTCTGTCTGCCTTGATGCTTACACCTGCCCATGATGACTCTAATTTTCTCTGTCTTACAGGGAACAATGCTTATCCCTCTGTTATAAAGCACAGACTATTATTTTATGATGACATGGTTGACCTTTACAGAGGTATCTGCTATTGGCAGAACTAGACATCAGACAAAACCTTTGAGTGATACAGGAGAAATACAATCAGGACTTCTTTTAAAAAGAGAAGGGGTGAAAACTGAGGACTCTAGGTCTTTTGCTGAAGAAAATTCTTGGTTTAACTTGTTCTCAAATTTAAATGAATGGCAATTTTTAGTTTGGTACAATTTTATTGTTACGTTCAGCAGTCTGAAGCTTGGTGTAAGCAGAGACAATTATTTCCTTACTCAGGAGTGACTGTTGTAATGGAAGGACAAATTGCTGAAACTCCTATCCTACCCACCAGTCTCCCTCAGTGCCAGCCTATTGCCCAAGAATATCTACAGTACTTCTCTGTTTATACAGAACAGGTAAGTATTAGGTAGTGGTAAACACTAGCTTTTTTGTAAGTCAATAGAAAGTAAAGACCTTTCTATCCCTCTGTATCAAATAGAATATTTGCAATCATGATTTTCAAGTTTTTCTGTAGGAATTCCTATCAAACTTGCACAAATCTTCTGGGAAACCCATGGAAGACATCCTATTTCAGATATGTATCATCAACATCCTTAGGGTACATTAAAATCTGAAACAGTCCTTCTTTTCAATCTAGAAGAAAGGACAACTATACAGTGCACATACAAATGTACCATGGGAAGAGCTGTGTGGAGTCAGGCTGAAATTCCATCTAGCCCAGGACCAAGCACATAGTGCTTGTGCTAGTATAAGGAAATAATGATTTATTTTTTTTTAATTTATAAGAAGAAGGTGTTTTCCCAGAATAGCCTCAGCATCTCCAGTTACTTGTGACTCAAGAACATCCTGAAGCAGAGCTAATCACAGTGGACTCTTCTACCCAGAGTTTGTCAGATTGGTCTTTGAATCCACCTAAATTCTAAAACCCCTACTCTGAGGCAAGGAGTTCCTCAGCACTTTGAAAAGAGGTACTATCAAATATGAAAAATGGCACCTTTTTGGCCTGTTTTGATCTCAAGTCTTCTCCCTTAATATATCCCTGAAAACTATCTGAGTTAGGAAGATGCTATCTAGAAGGAAGAAGGACCTTTATTCTTAGCATGAATCAACTTTCTACTAACAGCAACTTCCCACCAAAATGATCTTTTATGTTCTTTCTTTTTCAGATATTTTTAAGCCACCAAGTCTATGTCATCTTGTTAAAGTAAGCAGAAGTAACTTCTGAGATAGATTTTCAGTATCCTTCAATTTAAACAGAAGTGTGTGTGTCTTTCTCAGACACTTGCCATTGTAATCACAAGGCCAATTATTTCTTTTGATGTTTGCAGTTTAGGGAACTGCACAGACATCCCAGTTGTGCACAGCTTTGGGAACTTGACACAATAACTGCATTTTATATCTTTTGCTCTTTAGGCTTAATTACCTTTCAGCTGCTGACATCATTCTTTTCCTTCTGTTCCACAAACCATGAAGGTTTGTCTCTTTCATTACAGGTTTCAAAACCAGCTCTGTTCTGTGCTTCACAATCTTAACTTTGTAAATCAGTTTCAAATAGTCTTTTTAAATCCATTTCCACCTCCACAAAACTGTGTGCAGAAATAATTTACTTTTACAAGACTCAGTGTGCTTAATTGCAAACACAGACACACAAAAGGAATTCAAACCCATAAGAAATTTTTATCTCCTATGTGTGCTGCATGTGTGCCACCTTGATTGCACTTGGAAAGTTTTCAAGACCTCATCTAAAACCCTGATTTCATTACAAAAATCTTCCTAATCAACAGAATCAGAATGAAAATTATGCCTTCTACTTTTGTTATGTTCATATACAATTATTTGATTGAATGTGATGAAAAATTATACTAAAATTCTACCAATATTAAGCCAGAAACCTTATTAGGCTAGTACTGGTTTCGGCAGGGATGGAGTTAATTTTCCTCTCAGTAGCTGGTGTGTTTTGGATTTTGTGTGTGAAGAATGTTCATAAAACACCTTGATGATACGAGTTGTTGTTAATAAGACCAAGGACACCATCCTGCTTTCCAAGTCTTGCTAATTTGCAGATGCAGGAAGCTGGGAGAAAGACAAACTGACTAATTGACCCAAACTGGCCAAAGAGAGTGGGGGTTGGCCAGGGCGGGTATCTGCCTTCCTGGCATCCATCGTTTCTCTCTCATTTGCTGGCATCGTTCCCTCTCCCTTTTGCTGGCTCCCTTTTGCTCCTTTGCTTGCTGCTCGGTTTTGTTTTCATGATTGCTGCTCAGGACGGGCTGTATCAGTCATTGGGACATCGGGTGGTGAGAAAATATACATTGTTCATTTTGTCTATTTTAATATCTTTATATTCTGTTATTATTGTAGTTTTCCTTTGTTATTTTAGTAAACTGTCTTCATCTCAACCCGTGAGTTCTCCTTCCTTCCCAATTTTCTCCCCCATCCCACTGGGGGTGGGGGCGTGGAGAAACTGTGTGGTGGCTAGGGCTAAACCATCACAGGCTATTTCCCTTCCTCGACATGGCTTAGACCAAGAAAATAAAAAGTTCTAAATTGCAAAAATTCTCCTAGATCCTCCTTATCATCTCTTAACTTCTACCTGTTCCATACTCCTTGCTTACCTGGTGACATCTTCAATGATCTTTTCTCTCAGGTACACATCATACTGACTGTCACATGTTCATTCAATCAGAAAGAATAAAAATTCCATGCAGTTTTGGCCAGAATGAGTCTCACTTCCAACGCTGTGGCTTCATTATCTGCCACAAAGCATTCACGGGAAATCACACAGTAGAGTGAGGGGAGGAAATGACAGAAAAATATTGTCAGGTAATAACAAGTAAATTCATGAGTCATAAATTACTTGCTGAAAGGAATATAAAGAGCAAAATTGTGGTTTTGCCATTGACTTAATGGGAACACAACCAAAAGTATTAAATTTTTTACTCTGACATACAGAATTGAATCTAGTTATGAAAAACTTCTAATTAGAAATGGAACTTCTATGTTTTTTAGCAAGGTCAAAAATTAATTTTCTTCTAAGCTATTGCTATACTTAGGCAGTAAATTAACACAGTCCTATCATTGCAAAGCTGAGGCTTCTGCTGCAATATGACTGCATATAGCTGATATCACTTGCCTAAATTGATCAGATTAATGTGCTTTGAGATATGAAAGGTCTCCTCTGCACATTGATCACTCGAATCATCAGCCGGAGACAGTGTGTTTAATTTCCCATGACCCAGGTGTCCTGCAGCCTTGTGTATGTACCTGTGTATAAGAGATGTAGAAGATCATCTGGGCCTCAGTCTTAAAATTGTGTTCTTCCTGAAATTTTGCAACTACAGTCAGGCTCCCTGGCATATGATTCTTTAATATAAGAAATGTACTCAGAGGAACTGTATGGAAACCTAATAGATAGGAGTGTGAGGCAGAATCAAGTAAGAGCTCCTCATCCTTCTGCAAGCAGAAGGAGTAATTTGGGATTATCATTCAGCCAGTAGGATTAAGGTACATAATTGCAATGCCAGTTTCCTAGTGTTTCTTCTACTTTCCCCCACCCCTAGAAGTATTAAGCCTTGAAAAATGAGCTGTCATCTACTGAATATAAAACAGGGGAAAGGGGAGACTATTTGCACCTGATTCATGCTATAATGACATGTATGAGAGAATTGTCATTTATGTTATCAAGATTAAATTGTTTCTGAAGCTCTGTCAGCTATTTGTGGTTTCTGTACAACGGACAAAGCTATTTTTGCCCATAATTTCATTCTGCCCTTGAATTACTCCCACAGAGCTTCACATGCCACCACCTGCGAAGGCAAACGATCTCAGGAGCTAGTTGGTTTCAGTCTGTCATACAGCTCTCAGCGTACAGAGAGGATAGAAATGGTGGTGGGTAGTTGCAGGCATTTCAGATGCAAATGATCTTATTTAACTCTGTGGGCAACTATATTACAGGCAGCTACAACTGAGCTATTCATCTAAACTTCTGATATAGCCAGTGGAGAAAAACATTCTTATGCATGATCCAGACAACCTATTTTAGACATCTGCCTTCAGATGAGATTAATGTCATCCCAAAAGTGTCTCTTTCTCTCTATCGGTTACAGTGGGAGTGTAGACAAGTAGCCCAGATGTAGGGATCTATGCTGTACATCCTAACAGTCAAGTGGTTTGACTTTCACATTTTCTTCTTCATCCAATGACAGGAGACACTTTACTTCACAGAGAATGATAGAGAGAAAGAACCTGAATACAAACTACTTTTCTCTGCTAAAAGATCTGGAAAGGCTGCAGCCTAGGAAATCTTGGTTTAAAAAAAAAGTCTAGAAAGAGAAGCTGCTAAATAAAATCATAGGACTGTTAGGAAAATTCAGGTCGGAAGGTACCTTGGGATGTGAGCTAGTTTAAAAGTCTGTCCAAAGCACAGTTAGCTATGAGATCAGACCAGGTTGCTCAGATCTTTGCACAACTGGGTCTTCAAAAATTCCAAGGAAGGACACTGCACAGCCTCTCTGGGCAACCTGTTTCACTGTACTGTCTTATTTCAACTTCTGCCTATTGTTACCTCCTGCCATGCACTGCTCTGAGTAGCCTGGCTCTGTCTCCTCGATGACCCCTTATACGTACTGGGGGAGCTGTTAGATGTCCCCCGAAACATCCCTTCTCCAGGCTGAACAAGATCAGCTCTCCACATGGGGCAAGCACTCTAGCCCCATCACCTTTGGGGCCCTCCAATTTGTCCCTCTAATTAGCTTTCTCTAATTTATCCATTGTCTTGGTATTTTGGGGGCCCAAAACTGGACACTGTATCTAGATGTGGTCTTTGCATTTGTCCTTGTTGGTTTTTATAAGGTTTCTGTTGGTGCCTTTCTCCAGCATGTCTGGGTCCCTCAGGATGGCAACCTCGAGCATATCAACTGTTCCCCCAACTTGGTATCATCTGTAAATTTGACTAGAATGCACTTTGCCACCTCTGCCAAGTTATTGATAAAGACATTAAACAGGACAGGTCCCAGGACAGACCTCTGCAGTGCTCATCACAGGCACCCACTCAGGGCATGACCCATTAACTACTGATAATCCAAACAGCTTTTTACCCATGTAGGTGACCACCCATCCAGACTATTAAGTCCTAACCTGGTTGCAGATGGCAATTGCTCCTGCGCCTTTGTATTCTTAGCTACAGGAGCATCATCTGATTGACTGGAGAAAAAATACTCTCATAATAAATTCCTATTTGGATGTTAACTGACATCAGAACATTTCCTCAGTGCTCTCCCCATGAGAGATGTGAGGGTTGTATGGGACCAGTGCCTGTGGGAGTGGGTCAGGGACCATGTAATTGACTGCTCTGTATGGAAGAGGAGACTTAGCTAATCTGCTTTCCATGAACCTACACATTCTTGCTTCCAAAGCTGCTCTGCATATCAAAATGAGCTGCTAGGGGCTCCCCTCTAGATTTGTAGAGAGGTTCAGCACTCCCAGGATCAAGACTTGATGTGGTCTTTGGGAAGGCCTGGAAAAATCTTTCACAGGTGTTCTGCTTCTATAAAGTATCCTGGAAAGTGGAATACAAAGAGTCAATGCACATGTGCTATATGTATATATGTAACCTATCAATAAACGTCTCTGCTGTCTATAGTTGTCTTCAGTGAATACAAAAGGCTTCTGGTTTGTGATCTACAAAAAAAAAGCAAAGGGCATATTGTTAGATTGAGGAGAGAAGGTTATAAGTTGTCCAAAACTGATGACTGTCTGTCTGCATCCTCACCTGTCCTTGTCAAGGAAGAGTGGTAAAATTTATCTTTGGTCTGACTGGAGAACTGTGAAACAGGAGATTGAGCACAAAAACTTTACAGTTATTTTGCATGGTATCTCCCAGGATCCTGCTAGCTTGTAGGGAGGTATCAGTTTCTTCTGTAGGTTTAAAATGCAAGAGCAAAAGCTACTAACATGACAATTAAGATTCCCACATAGAATTATGGCTTTGCATAGTTGTACATCACAAATCACTTGCTGTGGCTAATCTAGCACCTTCTGTGAATCAGCAAAGCAAGTAAAGCATCAGTTGTGCTGTGGAAGTAATCACCTTCTCCACGCAGATGATAAGTTTCTCCAGGACTGATCCAAAGCCCATGGAATCACAGGCAGAAGATTTAAATTAGTTTTATAACAGACATTTTCAAGCTAGCTTGTAGCAACCTCCTTCAGGAAATTCTGCAACATCCTTGTGCAGCAGAGAAAAATACAGAAAAAAAAAAGAGCAATGCACAATAAACAGAATGAAAAAGAACATACCAAAACCCACAATTTAGTAGAGCAGATATTAAATAAGTACTAAAAGTAAATATTTTTTCCTATTTTCCACTGATGTGAAAACCCACCACCACTTGAGATGCTCCTAATTACAAACAACTATTGGAAAGCATCCCAGGCTTCCCAAGACATTCAGCCAATTTCTCATGGAATAATAGAATGCTGGCAAATATATCAGAAAAAAAAAAAAAAAAAA
>WHYT01017088.1:0-12387 GCA_009806455.1 Tetrax tetrax | reverse complement strand
TCTTTTCACAAGTGATTTTTCTTTTCTGTAAAATGTCCAAATTTTCCCCCATTGAAAGTGAAAAAAAAAAAAAGTGCATATATTAATTAGAAAATGTTTGGATACTCACAAAAAAAAAAAAAAGAGCCAAAACCTCCCACAAATTAAATTATGAGGGAAATCTTTAACTTCATGACTTGAATGACATTGGTAATATACCCATAGTGTTTTTCTGTACGTAGAAAAGATCAATTTCATATGCTTCTAGCATTAGTTTAGGTTAGAGACATTCCTTGTACATAACAGAAATGTCTTCTATTTAAAATTCTTTCTATGCATCCCATCATTAACATGAAACATAGGTAGCATTAGATTATTTGGGGCTTCTCTGCTATAAATAGTATTCCTTGACAAGTCACGTTTATATCATATTTACTGATGAATGTTTCCTGAAAAGCTATCTGTACCTTTTCCTCTTCACCACTGTAATCAATAGATACAATTTTTGCAGATGCCTAATTTTACATTCCAGTTAAAACAGTAATTGCCAGGAGTGAGCTAAACTCAAAAATTAAGCACCACATAATTCTTGGCACAGAAGCTAGGAAGTCACTCAAATTTTGGAGATTTTTAATGATCAAGCAAACTTCTACGAGAGGGTTCATTTAAAGCTCTTTCTAATGTAGCTTCAGAGGTCTATAACAAAGCAATTTTTGGAGAGGTTTCTAACATAGCACTGTCCTTTATTAAAACCAGAGGAGGCAGGGTTGCTTGTTTCACTTCAAATATTAAATTAAGAAAAAAAAAAAGTGAACTGGGGATTTTAAGATAATACTTAATAAAAAGTCACTTCTGTGAAAGTTTTTCTGCATTAAATTGTTCTTACTGCATAGTATGTTGCTAAAATAGAATTACAAGCTGATGTATGTACTGTATTTTAATATTCCACTAAATTAGAGCAAAGCTTACTGTAACTTAAATACAAAAGATGGTATTAACCTGATTCAATACAGACATTGCATCTCAGTGAATGACTTTGTTCTCCCTTTACTCTCTCTGGAACTCCTTCTGTGATACACTTCACCTCATCCTAAATTAAGCACGTCCATTTGCCAAAATGACTTTTGCTCTAAAAGTACCCGTGGCCTGTCAAGGAGTCCACAGGATGCCAGCTCAGATGTCTACAATGGAATCTGATAAGTTTAGGTGAAAGGAATCTTTATTAGATCAGCTGAGAAATATACATATCCTGTGAATTTGGATTGACTTGGATGTCACAGAAACTCAGATTGGCTTGGTAAATAGAATCATAGAATAGTTTGGGTTGGAAGGGACCTTGAAAGGTCATCTAGTCCAACCCCCCTGCAAGGAGCAGGGACATCTCCAACTAGATCAGGTTGCTCAGAGCCCCATCCAGCCTGGCCTTGAATGTTTCCAGGGATGGGGCATCCATCACCTCTCTGGGCAACCTGTTCCAGTGCTTCACTACCCTCATCGTAAAAAAATTCTACCTTATGTTTAATCCGAATCTACTCTCTTTTAGTTTAAAACCATTACACCTTGTCCTATCAACTTGTCCTCATCTTTCTTACAAGCCCCCTTTAACTGTTGAAAGATTGCAATAAGGTCTCTTGGGACCCTGCTCTTCTCCAGGCTGAAAAGCCCGAACTCTCTCAGCCTGTCCTCATAGGAGAGGTGCTCCAGCCCTCTGATCATCTTTGTGCTCTCCTCTGGACTCGCTCCAACAGGTCCGCAACCTTCTTGTCTTGGGGGCTCCAGAGCTGGACACAGTACTGGGGTCTCACCAGAGTGGAGCAAAGGGGAAGAATCACTTCCTTCAACCTGCTGGCCAAGTTTCTCTTGATGTAGCCGGGAATACAATTGGCCTTCTGGGATGGAAGTGCACATTGTTGGCTCAAGTTCAGCTTTTCATCCACCAGAAAACCCAAGTCCTTCTTGGCAGTGCTGCTCTCAATCCCTTCATCACCCAGCCTGTGTTAATACCAGGGGTTGCCCCTACCCATGTGCAGGACCTTCACTTGGCCTTGGTGAACCTCATGAAGTTCATATGGGCCTGCTTCTTGAGCTTTTCCTGGTCCCTCTGAATGGCATCTCATCCCTCAGGAGGGTTGACTGCATCACTCAGCTTGCTGTTGTCTGCAAGCTTGCTCAGGGTGCACTCAATCCCAGTATCTATGTCACTGATGAAGATATTAAACAGTATTTGTCCCAGTTTGGAACCCTGAGGGACACCACTTGTCACCAATCTCCATCTGAACATTGAGCAGTTGACCACTAACCTCTGGATGCAATCATCCAACCAATTCCTCATCCACCGGACAGTCCACCCACCAAATCCATATCTCTCCAATTTAGAGAGAATGTTGTGGGGGGCCATGTCAAAGGCCTTATGAATGTCCAGGTAGACAACATACATAGCTCTTCCCTTGTCCATTCATGTAGTCACTCTATCATAGAAGGCCACTAGGTTTTTCAGGCAGGACTTGCCCTTGGTGAAGGATGTTGGCTGCCTTGAATCACTTCCTTGTCCTCCATGTGCCTTAGCATAACTTCTAGGAGGATCTGTTCCATGATCTTTCCAGGCACAGAAGTGAGTCTAACAAGTCAGTAGTTCCCAGGGTCCTCTTTTTTACCATTTTAAAAATGGGTGCAATGTTTCCCTTTTTCCAGTCACCAGGGACTTCACCAGATTGGCATGACTTTTCATCATTCAGTTGGCTTAGCATCTGCAACAGCCAACTCCGTCAGGACTCCGGAGTGTATCTTGTCAGGTCCCTTAGACCTAGATATGTTCAGATTCCTCAGGTGGTCACGGACCTGATCTTCTCTTACAGTGGGAGTGACTTTGTTCATACAGTCCTTGCCTTGCTGTCTATCCATTTGACAGGTGTGGGAAGAGGGGTTACAAGTGAAAACTGAGGCAAAAGTTGTTGAATACCCCAACCTTCTCCTCATCTGTTGTTATCAGTTCACCAGTCTTGCTCTTTGAGGGGAGTACACTTTCTTTGACCTTCCTTTTCTGGCTGACATACCCATAGAAGCCCTTCTTACTGTTCTTTGCATCTTTGCATCTTTGCATCCCTTGCCAAGTTCAGCTTCATCCTCATCTTGGCCTTCCTGACCCCATCCCTACACAACCAGGCAGCATTCCTATACTTTTCCCAGGATACCTGCCCCTGCTTCCACCACCTATGCATTTCCTTCTTGCCCTTTAGTTTGATCAGCGGGTCTCAACTCAGCCATGCTTGTCTCTTGTCTTCCTTGCCTGATTTCTTACACCTGGGGATTAAGTGCTCTTTTGCTCTATGGAAAGCATCCTTAAAGGTCTGCCACCTCCAGTAGGCTGGTGCCCACTACCAGCATGTCTATGTCTGATATCTATACTGCACCACAGAGAGTGCAGGCCTCCTTTTATACTTCCTGGTCTCCTATGAACACTGAGGCAAGATAGTCTCACATTTGAGATAGGCTGTGGAACAGCTCATCATCCACACCAGCAAATAGACTGTTGCACATAGCATCTCTCTGAGATAACAAAGCCTGGGGACTAACTAAAGAGGAAAAAGATAGGCACACGTCATTGTGTCCTTCTGTACGTGAATTCTGGTTAAGAAGAGGTGGTAATTTGAGTTTTTGCAGTTCTTTGAGCTCAGTCCTCAGCTGGAGTGAGGTAAAACACACTTCAATGCTCCAGAGTGATGCAGAGCTGATTCACCCAGAGTGACTCATCCTGTTAAGGATGTTCCTTAGCTGTGGGCTGACCAGAAGTGCCAGCAAAGCTGCAAAGCCTGTGAGCAATCAAATAACTGAAAAAAAAAAAAAAAAAATCTTGTTCAGAACTTATAAAGTTGTAATTTTGTCAAGAGATACTGCTCCAGAGTTTTGCTGGCACAGCTGCTCTTGGAGTGCCTCACCACAGGCAAAATGATCCGGGATAGTTCAGGCACCCAAAAAGTGCTCCAAGAGTGGTGACAGGGAGAACAGCAGATGCAGAGCACCTTGACAGGACAGTATTAGGGGGGAGCTGCCTTTATAACAAGTATCTGGGAAACCTCAATTTTGTATGTACTGTCTAGTGGGAGGGGTGAAGAGAAACAGGGAATGCTGACAGTGACAACCTTTTAATCTGGCAGAAGACAGGCACCTGCCTACAACTTTCTCAAAGCAAGGGCACAGAGCACCAGCCCTCCCGAGTGATTCATTCAGAGAACAAGCATAACGTAACACTAAGGGACAGCTTTATCATGCAATTATCTCATTTCCTTCAGGATTAGAAGTTCTGGGGTTTTTTTTCCTCTTTTTTGTCATAGTTTTTACAACTTTTAAATTTCTTAGTTAACTTTAATTAAATTCTCTTTAGGCTTACCAGCTCAGAGAGCCTTTGAACTTGCTAATTCTGCAACTTGCTAGTATTTTTTTTCTTGGATTTACCACTTCATTTTTGAAGTCTACATTATAGAGATTTAGAGTGAATTTTTTTTTACAATTTAAGTCATATTTTTTGTAGATAAAACATTGTTCCACTTCTTCCCAGATCACAGCCAGTTTTCATTGGTAGGAAAGGATTTCTCCTTAAAATAACTTTTTTTTTTTCCAGCTCTGTAACATGAACAGAACATTTAAAGTAGTGATATGCTGAAAGTTACTTCAATAATCCATAAAATGAGGGGTGAGCACCATAGTAATTTGGCTGCAGATTTGATTTATGGAGTAAAAAATTGATTTTTCACAAAACCAGTTCAGAACTGATGTTGGGTATTCAGCATTTTTAATTGGATAAAGAAAAAAAAAAAGGAAGGAAAAGTGAAAAGAGAAAAAAAATTTAACAGCTGGCATAATCCAGTTATTTATTAATGTATGAAAGGCTGGATGTGATTTTTGCTTCATAAGAACTGCATTTGTTTTCTACTGGTAGCATATGTATTGTACGGTTTGCAGCGCCAATGACATTAACAAAATCTTGAAAGTCATAAAACTTCTGTTCTGCCTGCTGTTGCTTGCCTATTGTTCTGTCAGAGAGAAGAATGTATTACCCATTTCCCTGTGAAGGAACAGCAGTTGTTTGCACATGGAAGATTAGCGCTGCAAAGGATTCTTCCCTGCTGGAATGAAGAAGGTGTTAATAATCTAAAGGGTATAAACAACTGTTACCTTTAAGTAATTAGCATAATATTTCCTGATTGACTACATTATACATTCTCTTTTCTTTTTTTTTTTCTTTTTTTTTTCTTGTTTCTTCATTGAAACTGCTATCAGAATAATGCATTTATTCATTTTCTGGAATTATTTCCAATTTGTAGACTGTGAAAGTTCATAAAATTAATATAAAAATCAGGAAGCAGGTGTAATGACTCACAAGTTCTGTATGTATGTCTGTGTTCTGAAGTTCTGTATGTATTGCCTTAACATAAACAGTGTGGACAATAGCACTAAAATATAAAGGGCTACATCCACAGAAGACCTCATGAAAGGATGAGAGCTGAAAAAAACAATTTTCTGAGCCTCCTACTTACTTGTGGAAGCCTAAGTACCAAGTTTGGGAGCCTAGGTTCTCTAGACAGTACGAGAAAAGCATTGAGAAACTTCCCAGATGCTGACACTACCCAGTAGAAAATACTGAAAAGACAAGTGGATTCAACATTAGACATTCCTGACGTACCTAAATGTCAAGTTTCAAGCTCAACAGTCCCACTTTTGCAGTTCTTATTCTTACAAGAAGTCCAGTTTATGGACTACATTGGCTCAAATAATGAATTTTAAAATAAGGGAGTAGGAAAAAATCTTACACTAAAAAAAAGCCTTTTCTCTATTTATTCTCATTAAAAGTGTTCATAAAAAGGTTAAATTTGTGCAAGTTGGTCTTCCAGACTTTAATTAAATGTTAGGTAGCTAAGATGTATTTACACTACCATTTATTTTGGGTTGAGGGAGTGCTTTTGAAGAAAATCTGATTGCCTTAAGGTTCAGCTGGAACTGTGTAACTCAGTAGTCGGGAAAGAAGATTATCACAGGTCTCATGGGGAAGATAAAAATGATTATGGGTTATTTAAAGGAATAGTGGGAATACACAAAACTCCAGCAGGGCCGAAGGCGGAAAACATGACAATAAAGGTGGATCAGAAGCATGAGAAAATGGAGAGGAGGGGGTCAGTTGCATGCAAACAAGGTGCTGGTCAGCACAGTCACCTGGCAAACCCTGCCTCTGATAGAATCATAGAATCATAGAACGGTTAGGGTTGGAAGGGACCTTCAAAGGACATCTAGTCCAACCCCCCTGCAAGGAGCAGGGACATCCACAACTAGATCAGGTTGTTCAGTTCATCAGTCTCATCCAGCCTGGCCTTGAACATTTCCAGGGATGGGGCACCCACCACCTCTGTGGGCAACCTGCTGCAATGTTCCACCGTTCTCAGTGTAAAAAATTTTTTCCTAATATCTAATCTGAATCTACTTCCCTCTATATTGAAACCGTTACCCCTCGTCCTATCACAGCAGGCCCTACTGAACAGTCTCTCCCCATCTTTCCTGTAGAGCACCTTGAGGTAGTGGAAGACCGCTATAAGGTCTCCCTGGAGCCTCCTCTTCTCCAGGCTGAACAGCCCCAACTCTCTCAGCCTGTCCTCACAGGAGAGGTGCTCCAGCCCTCCCATCGTCTTCGTGGCCCTGATAGGATAGTTCACAATGAAATGCAGAAATAATATGCGCATAGAAATTCTACTGAATAAGTTGTATTTCCCACTTCACCTATCACTTCTCCAGGAATTAAAATTCAATGCTGAATTAATATTGTGTTGTTGCAACAGGTTGGATAGTTGTAATAATTGCTTTTCCCCCAGTGGTTTATATTACTCTTCCTTTTTCTAGATAACTAGATTTTAGATGATAATTCACAAGGTTCTATTTTTCTTTTATGCAATCTTTGAGTCTTATTGTCCAGAAAATGTTTCTGTTCTAGTACATGATTCAACAAAAAAAATAAATATCAGGTTAAGTTTTCAAACCTGTGAATAAATTGATTTACTTCAGCTGGAAGTGACTGAACATACAGTGGGTATTTTGAGTGCTGTACTGGAACTGGCAAGGAGTAGTTTCTCTATTTAAAAATGAGCACATTCTAACCATTTTTCTTATTTTTTTCCTTATTTGTCAGCAATAAACTATGTCCCCTCTGGATCTTATTTTTATTACAATTCGTCTCTTTAATATCACAAAAAATAAACTTGTTATTTAGCCTGCCCTCAGTTCACTTTGTCTCCTCCCTCCAGTTCTTGGTAGCTGTGCCTTGAATTACACTATGAAGCACCATAAATCTCATCCTATCCATTGTGTCCCCATCTGGCATCTCGCCTGTAGCACCAATCTCACTTGAGATTGGAGGAGTATAATTGCTTTGGTGATATTTTGGATTGCACAGCATGGAAGATGACAGCAGAACTCAACACTTACGAATCAGCCAGCTCTAAAGTGATGAGAGAGGAGACTTATTCTGTTTCAGAGGCTCAGAGATATTACAAAGCTCCAGTCGGCTCTCACTGAAGCCAACAGGAGCCTTTCTTTTGATTTCAATAGGAACTGGATCAGTAGAGAGAATGAAAGGAGAGCTATAATTTCTCACAGTAATAACCTTCTCTTCCTTGCAAGGATAAACTATTCAACTTTCAGACTTTCTGTGCACCCTTTTAGGTCTCAGCATTTTCACTGGCTTGAATGGTATCTGTTTCCATCAAGTGTTGTATATCATGAAGGGCTATTTGATTTTCCATTGCCACATGTAATTGCTTATATTAGAAGATAACTACCCTGCCTAGAATTCAGGCTGGTGACAGGCAGGCAGGCATAGTAATGTAAAAAATTTATTGAATTAAAGAGTCATTTATGTGGGGACAATCTGGAGATGAAATACATTAAAGTCTTAGCTTTAAGCTAATAAAAGGACATTTTCCAAATCATATATCTTATAATTGACATTAAAATTTTTAATCTAATCTTAGAATTAACTTTACATTAATATTTGCTGAGCTTCTTGCTGATTTATTCAAATTATCGTGAGTTTAAGCTAGCTAAGAGTCATGTTTCCACTACAACTTTGGAATAGATTTAAGCAAATTCATCAGTAAAAGGAATCACAGGATGTCTTCTTTACAAGCTGACTATGCAGAGCTGCAATACATAAACATCAGGAGAGACTAGAATAGGAAGTGTCAGAGGACGATTGCCGTGGTGTTTTGACTGACTCTAATGAAATTATGTGTAATTTCAGGTATAAAAAAAGCACCTATTACACTTCTTCATACTTCAGAGAAAAATTTATATTGCAGAAATCCAGCAAAAGAAAAAAAAGGTTAATGTGCCCTGCAAATAAAATTACTGTTTTTACTATTCTCGATATTATTCATCTTAACATCGCAGCTGAAGTGGCACATTACAGGAAAGAAAAGAGGTAATTGCTTCTTGTAGGTTCTACATCTTCCCTTTGACCTACTGATTCATAGGCTGTTTACCCTACAGCCATCTATGACTTTGAAAAGGAGTAAATCATTTGTTTCAACCACCTCAGCCACTTACTGATAGACAGATGGTGACCTGTGAGATAGGTCACCTGTGAGATGTTTAGATATGTGAGAAAATGCCTAGAAAAATTTGAAGGCCACGGTGCTTGTGAATGCAATTAACAAAGGCAACAGGCCATCAGAGCTCTCTTGCTGAGGTATTGTTTTAATATGAGTATAACAATGACGCAATTATTTTCTCAAATAACTAACGGTTAATGTGGAAAGGCTTTTTAAAAAAAAATACACAAAAGGAAAGCTAAAAGCTAGCAGTAACAATTTGTGTCAACTCATAGTCTTTATAGTAAATGAGGCAAATATTTAAATCAGTGCCCACAAAAAAAGTCCATACTCATCTCAGCAAAAGATTATCATTAAATGACTTACAGTTTAAGCAGGTTGTGTGTTATTCCACGTAGCACATTTGCTGTGATTCAATGTCAGTCCATTCAGTAAGTACAGGACATGTACAGGACAGCTACATATTCAGAAGACGGCAATTACCGACAGATGTAGTTTCACGGAAATCTCAGTTCAGTAAAGTGTTTAAAGGTGAGATTAACTGTCAACATGCAAATAGACTGCCTCCAGATTTACAATCACGCATCCAAATGAAGACATTTGCATCTGAAGTAATGTAAATTATTTGTTTTGCCGCTGAAAACTTGATAGACTATATGAAGAAACATAATAAACGAGAAGGGAATCTCAGGACTCTCCTGCTGTGATTTCATTGGCCAAATCACAGTATTTGGTTTTACTTGAAGGTCTGGCTATTAAATAATGATAGTATGGCTTTCTATAAGGGTGTTTCTATACATGTCCTCATGACCATCTGAACTCCAAGCAACAAAACATTAAACTAACACAGGCTCTTCAACCTTCCAGACAGATATGTTTGTTTACACAGAGCTAACACAAACTTTGCATATGAATTCTGCCTCATCAAAGCTGTATTTTGAAGAGCTGAGGGACTTCAAAAGTGTCAAGTCCTTGGCTGAGTTAGGAAGAATTTAACTTGGCATAAGAGTATAATGACTAAATGGGATTATTCAAGAATTATATATACCTCTAAGGATTTAGCCCCACACCCATTGCCAAAATCAAATGTATTGATTATATTTATTTTTGGTTTTCTCAGGATGATTTTTTCAATGCAAACATATTAGTGATTGCATTTAGATATCAGTAAGAGTTGTTCACATAGACCCACATAGAAAGGAGAAGATTACTGATCGAATGAGAAAATATTTAAAATTATATGTATGGTAATAAGTGAATCATACATATCTTCACTTAAATTAATTTTGGCAGAAGTTGAATGTGATCTTAAGGTGAAAAATGAAAGAAATATTAAAGTTCACTTTGTTAGTGTGTCCAGTGAAAGTCAAAAGATTAATTTTGCATAGCAGAGAAAAATGTAGAAAAGATATATATATAAGTAGTGTTGAGTATGTTAAAGGCCTTCAGATGATTGTTTATTTCTTGAATAACTTAAAGCAATAATTGATACAGCAAATAAAAAAATATAATCAAACCATAATCATCCACTATTTCATCAGTTACTGTAAGCTAAATAAATCATTCAAAGTGCATGGCCTATTTCATGGGGCCACGCACAGTCCTAGCATGTACTTGCATTTCTTACAGATTCATAACGTGTCAACACATATTATGTGACATATATGTCAACCTTTCCAAGATGACTCTTGCATTTGTAGTCTGGAGAAATATTGGCCCAATCCTGCTGCATGCTGTTGTACCATTATAGCAAAATCCTTAAACACATATGTAGCCTTCATGGAAATCAGATAGTATGGATCAAGGCTAAGTTCTTTTAAGATTTTTCTTGATTTCATATTTAGCTGTGCAGCTGTATTAAAGACTAAGCCCTTCATTTTAGATATTCTTTTCCACTGAAGAACGGGGAATTGCAAGGATTTTATATTTTATGTGTATTTCCATTATATCTCTAGTGAATACCCACAAGTCTCGAAACGCTGGCAGCATTTAAATTCAGATGTCTCATTTCAAGTTTCTGTCAACTTGCAGTAACAATCTGCCCACTGTGTGTGATTTACTGACCTGAGTATAAGCAACAGTATAAAACCAAGGCAAACTCATAGTTAACCATAACAATGGGTCTAAAAACAAAACAGGCTGCGCAGGTCTGGCCTCATCCAGGCAAATTTGAATGTCCAAACCAATTTGTCCAAAGCAATCCAGCCATGGCATCAAGAAGTCACCCACATATAGGGTAAACCTGTCTGCTGCCATAGCTGAAATCACTTGAGTGCCCACATACATTTGTTGAAAGCAAGTATGGCAACCTTGCCCTGACAAGCCATCCTTCTGCATAGCTCTGGAGCAAAGCCATTGCCAACTTGAATTTCACATCACTCGGGAGCACAAAGAAGAGGAAAACAGCCCCATTCATTTTGCATCCTTTTTAACTCAAATCTAATTCAAGATACCCTGTGAGTAAATCCTAGTACACTCAGTGTGACCTAAGGACGTGCTCATCAAGTAGCAAAGACAGTGTGCTGAATTATATTTATGTGTACTCATGCAAGGGTTGACAGGCATAGGATAAACAAGTCTTGGAAAAAACACACTGGAGTAAAAATGTGAACAATAATATAGCAAAGCATATACTGATTCTCTGATGAGAAAATACAAGAGGTGGGGGCTTTTTTAACCTGTTTTCCCATAAGAAAACAAACTAAAGTCTTTATTCTCTATTTGAATTCCTATTTTCATAACTGTAGGAAACTCTTCCCATCTGTCATCTTGAATGAATTTGATCCATAGTTTAAGAGCTGTCCAGATCACACACAGACAGACATACATCATAATCTTGTAAGCCATATTTTCTTACAAAATCAGGCTAAAAATTTTAAATGGAATTACAGAAGAATGAGACATAAAATTATCAAAAACAAGCAGAATTTCTGCTTTGAACAGCACCAAAAATCTCATTTTAGACCCATTCCTGTTCTGCATGAAGTGGGTGTTAACATTTTCAGTATTTTGTGTTATTATTTCATTGATGTTAGAAAAATACGTCAACTTATGTGGTTTAGGAACTGGCTTCAGAATCTCATCTGTTCCTGACTCTAAAGAGAATGTGTGCCTGAAACGACTGAAACCATGGGCTTTTGTGATGAAGACATGATGAGCTTAAAGGTACCTCACTGCAGTGGGACACAATGACTGTGTGAACCCAGAATTTTTTGAGTTTTGACACTTCTGACTTTCTATGGAGTTAGCTGTTTCTTAGTCACTAAATATTAATTCTGATTTACATACTGCTCTGACAATAAAATAGTATGAAGAATTGTTATTGAATTTTCCTTATGAAGCACTGCAGCCATTTCCCAGTTGTGTAGGAAAGGGTTAAAGGTAAAACTCTATACTCAAACTGTTTTTCTTCCTGTTCTCCTATTTGTCCATAAAGATAGCTTTAATTAGTACTTGCCTGGAAACAATTTTTGTATGTATTAACTAAAAAGTGTAATCAGTATGAAGAGAAGCTGATGAATAGTTATAAAAATAGCATCCAAACATCAAAGTCCCTTTCATAAGAAAAATATTTTTAATCTTTGTATGAGATAGTACAGAAGTGCTACTGTGTCATTAGGAAGTGCTCTATCTGCATGTGACATTAAAATGGCAACAGGACCAGTGGTCACTTCATATTCAAGACACATTTTCAAGATGCATGCAGCGCAATCAAAGCCAAACTTTATGTCTCAGTATGAAATTTCTCTCCATCTTAAATTTGTGAACTGTTTCAATTATACTTGCCTCATTTCCCTAAGCAAAAAAAAAAAAAAAA
>WHYT01017087.1:205352-236046 GCA_009806455.1 Tetrax tetrax | reverse complement strand
TTGTTTTTTTTTTTTTTTTTGGTAAGTCTTATGGTTGGTTTGTTTTTTTTAAATCCTGTTACTGACCAGATTTTTAGTTTCTTCCAGCTTCACGTCATCTGCAAATTAGCTAAATATATTGTCAATCCAAACATTAATGAAAATACATTAACAAAATCAAACCCAATATGGGTCTTTGCAGAACCTTTCTTATTATGCTCTTCCTTTTTGGCAATAAACCACTGATAACAGCTAACCAGTTATGCAACCACCTGCTGGTAGTTTTACCGGTTTCTTATTTCCCAGATAGCTTATTAAAAAGTGTGTTGGGATAATTTCAAAGTTTAGATAGATACCTTAGATTTTTGCTTTCTTTACAGGGCTACAATAATTTTTTATTAAATTTAGGCTTGTTTGACAAAGTAAATTAATACTGATTCTTTTAAATCTGCTTTTATTGTCTATGCTAGCAATAATATATATGTTTATTTGTGAATCTATTTTTATGGGATTTTTCTATAAATCTATAGTTGTTCTTCTTTTTTTTTTTATTAATAAAAATAATCTTGGTTGATCTTCTCCAGACAAAGAAATTGAATTTTTATAAGAAATAATGATATTGGTGTTGGATATAAGTCAAGTCTGAAATGGATTAGCTGGAGATCTATATGTATAGATATTTTAAAAGTTTATTTTAAGTGAATCTTACCTTCAGCAGAGGTCTGAACTACTCTTGCAGAAATTATTTTTGTCCAGAAATTATTGAATAAACATTGCAAAATGGATTCTGAAATGAATTTTAAAATTAATTTAGAATTGGTATATTCTGCTTAGTGATGAAAGGTATCACAATATTGCAAAATGAATTTTGATTTTATTTAACTATTAATATTAATATAAATCTTTTGTATTTGCAGTAAAAGACCAAATCCTGGCATTCTTACTCATGCAAAGATTCAATGTTTTCAATTAATGTCCTGCTTGCAAAAAAAGACCAGCTAAACACAAAAAGTGACTTATCATATAAGGATTTCAACAGAATCTATTCTTGGTCTCACAGTTCTATATCTCATATCATTTTGCATTTAATAAGCATTTCATACATCCATATAGCTGTTTTTAAAATAAATATATCAGTATATATTTTAATAGTCAGTTAACAGTCATATTGCCAGTCATAATGCCATTATCATGGCATTAACTTTTAGCATTCTGGGGAGTGATCCAGCTAACTACCTTGCTGCTTTATTACTAGTTTAGAGAAAGGATTATTTGGGTAGTATGCTTAAATAGAATTATATGACTTGGCTCACAGTGAACGAGATTAAAAAAGTAGGTATTTCAGAGAAAAGACAAAATTATTTTTAATTATTTCTGAGTTAAATATTTAAACTGGAATGACAAGATTATAATTAATCTGCTATTTTACTAATTTCTACAGCACAGTTTCTGAGATTGTTTCCTTCTCATATAGAAAATTTATTTATAAAACATACATTTTATTATTATTAACAATAGCAATGATAGCAATTATAACTAAAGCATTAGTTTATATAATGTTTTATGTATATGTTTATTAAAGGTTTTTATTATGAGATAAGCTACCTTAAAATTACGTGTCATGTATGTACTGTTTGAAGTATGTTACTACAGATTAAAATATAAATAATTAACAGTGCATGGGTAAGAGTATTAAAAAGACACTTAAGATCTTTTTTATCATTCCAACTAAAACAAGTCCATGTTTGTACTCATGTATGAAATGTTTAGTAAAAGTACATATTTTTATCTCCAAATGAAATTTTTTTTACAGCAGCTAACAAGATATTTATGCTCACATGGATCAAGAGAAGCATGTTAGTCTCTTGTACTTTAGGAATATCAGGCAAGTCTCCCTAAGGCAAGGTATCTCAGTGGATGCATAAGGCATATTTAAGGCACATGAGTTTATGAAATGAACAGTGTAAAGTGCAGAAAATGGTTACCAGTTACAGCTGCCTGCCCTGTGATTTACTCTTCCAAATGGCTTGGCAAACCATGTGTCGTGCTTGACAGTGCACAGCCTCCAGCTGTAAGAGAAGGCTCAAATAATTACACCTTCTGAATTCATAGCAAAGCACTTGGCCTTTTGTTTATTAACAAAGCTAAACTGTAAACAGATGTAAACATTTTGTGTCAGAACCTTAATTTTGCCCTTTTCCCATCTGAAAAGCTGCTCCAGCTAGTGGACGAGAATACTGAAGAAATCCACTCCTAGTGTAAAAATCTACAAGACAGTGAAGTAGTTCCATCAAGTAAAGGATATCTATTCTACCTACTGCTATCCTTTATGCATTCAAGTTAAAAATGTCTTTCTGACTGCTCAGAATTCTGATTAACTGAAAGTTTAGATTACTTAGATTCTCTGTGCATTGTTCTGAAAGGGCAAACCAGGTTGCACAGAAATTTTCAACCAAGAATAACTACATCTGCCCATGTTTGCTCCTTCATTTTCTAGCACCATTAAGTACTGTTAAGAAAAGCTAAAAGAAACACCTGATTATTTAACTAAAGAGCTATATTAGAATGCATATTATATATAGGAGAATAAATTAAGTCTGTACAAACAACTTAAGTTATGACGAGTCTTATATCTGGAATGGCTGACTTCTGACTAGTGATTAAATACATCTTTTAAATATCCAGTGAGTATTTGTATGCATTCCAAATTTTTTTATGTACTAGCAAATATTAGATACCAATAAATGCTCAATTAAAAATATTATAGATAAAATGAGCAACATTTGCAATTAAAGTGGTTTTACTTTCAAAAAATAACAACATTAAATCTAATTTTCCAAGTGTTCTGGTTTTGTTTAGTGAGGAGGGGCCTAAGGCGGTAGCTTTTATAGCAAACTGCTAGAAGTTGCTCCCCTTTGTTCAACAGAATCAGCCGGGCCGAGGGTGGACCCGCTGCTGGCCTAGGCCGAGCCAATTGGTAGCAGAATGTACCATGATAACGCCTCTGCATATTTAAGAAGGGGAAAAATAGGAAAAAAACGAGGGAGAAGATATGAATCACCTAAGCAGGGGCAGAGAGGGGGAGGCATGAGCCTCGCAGGCCTCGCAGGCCTCCTGCCGGGCAGCAGACTGGGCCCAACTCTGCTCAGCCTGGCTGCAAGAATTGGAGAGGAGATGAGAAGTGAATGAGATGTAAAAAGATCCTAAGAGGCGTCTGCCAGCCAGTTGTGAGGAACGGCTGCAGACACCAACGTCAGTGAAGAAGGAGGGGGAGGAGTAATGCAGCTCCTGGCCAAGATTCCCCTGCAGCCTGTGGTGACGACCATGGTGGAGCAGGTTGTCCCCCTGCAGCCCATGGAAGTCCATGGAGCAGCAGAGATCTACCTGCAGCCCATGAAGGACCCCATGCCGGGACAGGCAGATGCCTGAAGGAGGCTGTGGCCAGTGGAGGGCCCACTGGGGCAGCTGTTCTGGAGGGACTGCACTCCGAGGAAGAGATGACCCACGCTGGAGCAGTTTCACGAAGGACTGTGGCCCATGGGAGGGACCCCATGATGGTGCAGGGGAGGAATGTGAGGAGTTCTTCCCCCGACAACGAAGCAGTGGCTTAAAACAATGCGTGATGAATTGACTGCAACCCCCATTCCCTCTTCCCCCGCCATGCCACTCGGTAGTAGAGATAATGTTAAGCCTGGGAAGAGGGAGGGGTGGGAGAGGTTATTTTGTTCCCTGTCTCATTCTCCTGCTAGTTTTAGAAATAAGTTAATAGTTTTCCCCAAGTCGAGTCTGTTTTGCCCGTGATGGTAACTTTAAAGATTTCTCCCTGTCCTTATCTCAGACCTTGAGATGTCTTTCTTATGTTATCTCCCCCTTTTCTCTTGGAAGATGGGGAGAGTGAGAGAGAGACTATGTAGTCTGGTCCCGATTGGGGCTGAACTACGACACGAAGCATTCAGAATTAATCTATTTTTTTTCTCTATTTATTCAGATTTTTTTTAAAAAAATAGTTTTTTTTTTTTCAGCCTTTTTTATTAAAAAAAATTAACTAATGGCCCTCAAAATTATGTTTATCCTTTATCTTTCAGGTAATGAAGTAAAAGTGAGATACCTGCTGAGGGCTATTTTAGAGGTGCTTTCTTTTCTGAATCATTGTCTGAATCATGACATAAAAGTGATGGGTCTATTAGGGAAAGAAATAAGGTGCAATTTAACTTGATTTGATGTTACACTGACACATTCCAAATTAAATTCAATATAGGTAAATTGAAAGTAATACACACAAAGCACAGAACTCCCAAATTAGTGGTATTAAGTTTTTTTCTGGAGGAATTCATCAGACAATCTAATATTTCTAATATGCTACAAAAGTAAGAGTTTGGAACAGTGTTCATAAAAATAGGCAATGGGTCACTTCCAAACTATTAATACATTATTGGTTTTTTTATGTCTTAAATGCACTTACTTCGAGAAGAGATTGCAATAGCACTTCATATTTCACATCATGATAATTACTGTAAAACATACTGTAACCTCATAACAGGTCACAAGAAGGTTCTACACTTATAAATACATTGGCGAATTCTTACCTTTTCTCAACTGTATGTATCTCTTCTTAGCCTATCCCACACTCCATTTCTGTGTTGTGGAAGGATCTGCTGTCAAACGGGTTGAACAGTTGACAGGGCAGGTTGAACACCAGACATCCCCACACATATACAGTACCTTGCTTGTTTCACAGGAAGACCTTGCTTTTGTTGCAGTGGTTGTAAAGATGAAGGATTGATTACTATAGGTATGAATCATATAGAAATAATCTGTTTCAAATTTCAAGGTACATGACATCAATAGTTGTTACTTTCAAGCTTTTGCTTTTTCTCATGCTGGGAAGCTCCAGGCACTGTAAAAAATATATACCTTTTTATCAGGATAGAATTTTAAAATTACGTTTAAAAAGTATAAAATTAGAGTTTTTTTAACATTCATTACATAGTGACCTTTTAAAGTTTTATTGATATTCTGTTGAAAATTTGATTGATTTCATCAAATAAGTACTGAAAATGCCAGATTAAAAAAGCATGGAAAAGAATAGAGATTTAATTCAGCATTCATTTCTCCAAGGGCTGGCACAAAATTGTTTATTTGGTATGATTAATACTAGTTATTCAGATGTTCCATTAATAGGAAAATAATAACTGATTAAGGCTCCATCTTAGATGAGTTATTCCCTAATAAGAAATCAAGAAAAATTATAAGAAGAGAGGAGTGAAAATAGGGTAAGTTGCAGAACATATTCATTGTCCCCATTTATGTTTAATGAGACCTATTCACAATTGTACTGTGGAGGAAAATAAGAAAAAGGATACATATTTCTCCTTTGTCTGTTTCTCCTGTTATTTTCATAATTGTAAATTCATTTTTCTTAAAATATTTTAAAGTAGATTCTGATCACAGCTAAACTGGTCACCAGTCTTCTCTTGAACCATGTAACTGATCAGTTGAGAGAAGATTGAGTGTTATCAGTCAATACTAACAAAATCTGATAGTAATTATCAGTCTTAGTGTATTTTTAATTACAAATTGCTGGAAGTATAAAAAGAACAAGTTTATCACAGAGCATTGTACTTCGAGGGTAAAATAAATCTCTATAAAATATTGATAGTTTATTTGAGCATGTTTATTTGAGACAAATGATTTAAGGACAAAATAAACTACAATTTTAAAAGGCTCTAGAAACTGAAATGCTGAGTCAGCTAACAGATAATTAAATGCTGTCAGACCACTAATGTATTCCAGCACAGCTTGTAGACTCACTTATATCACAGAACATCTTTTATCTTTGGGTCACAGTGGTGAAAATTTATGTCATTCCACAAAATCAACAGATTCTTTTCAGAAAATATTTAGGTGGTATAAAAGGGGCAAGGGAAAGACGCCAGCAATATTTACCTCAAGTCCTCCTGTTTCCTTTTTACCTATATCTCTGCATAGATTTGTTCTAAAAATAAACACGGAGTTTCAGATTCTCTTTTTATAGGATGCTAGATTCCTGTCTCTTTTTTTTTTTTTTTTTAATTTAACATATCTATGTTAAATATCTAGTTAACATAACTATGTCCTTACTGCACAAAATTACTTTTGCCTCATTTATATTCTAGATATGCTTTTGCATAATGATTTATCTCCTGCAAAACACTGGATTAAATTTAGGCTATATATTCTCCAGCATTTTTGAATACTAGTTTCCCCAGAATTCGCCAGTACGAGTTGTTACTGATTTTCTTGACCACATAAGTCCTTTGAAGGATTCTTCACTTTTGAAAGTGGAGAAATATGTTCCTTTGTTTTTCTCTGAAAGGCTGGTGCAAGTCCTTCAATGAGTAATGAAAACTGTTCTTGTGCAATGAAAATTAATTCTATTTAATAAAAATATTTTCATTTTAGATATTGTATTGTGGAAAAAATGTTTTATAATAACTTGCTTTAATATGTCAGGTTTATAAACACTGCAGTTTTGTCCCCATTTTCTCCTGGCACATTTATTTAAACTGTAATCTTACATTTTATCTTTTCTTGTTTAGTGTGCTGTTTTCCATAAAACCTGTTCTTTGTTTTGCTGCATGTATTAAGATCCATTTCCAGCTTCATTACCACTTGGAAACAGTTAAAAAAAGTAGAAAGAAAAATATAATTGAACGTTTGTCACTGACAAACAAGATTTCCACTAAGCATCTTCAATGCAAATAATCTGCCAATGTTATTTAAGTTCTTTTTCAAATTTATTTAAAAAATTCCCTGCTCTAACATCTTGGCTTTGTCAGCAGATATACAGGAAGAACTAGAATTACAAGCTCCTAGGCAGTTCATTAGCTGTTTATTTTAGATGCTTTGGATTGCAGCCTCTCAGCACTCATGTATGACCTTTCTGCAAAGCTGCTGGTTTTACCAGAATTGATTTAATTACAGAGATGAACTTTAACTTCTGAAGAGTCATAATCTACCCATTTAATGCATATGCAGTTATCTATCTTGCACCCTAACTGAAAAGTATCCTATTAAAGTTCAGAACTGACTGGTTGGGGTTCTGATCTAAAAGTATGTAAGATGTTGTTTATTACAATGCTGTCTTACTTTTTATTCTTACGAACACATTCAGTGACATTATTATGAATGTTGTCAAGCTCTCTCCTATATACACACACACACATAACAGAAAATTTAAAAATTAAACAGAGACACCTCAGTATGTGGTAAGGTCACTTTTGCAATATCTTCCATTTTGCTAAGTAAACACAAATATCTTAAAATCCAATAAACAAGAAGTTCTTCACTGAGGTAAGGGGAGAAAGAGACGGTGTGGGTTTCTTTTTGGATCTCAGTAAGAAAGGCATAATAAAATAGCTTTTTTAAATAAGATAAAACAGAAAGAAGAATACAGATAGGGATTAAATTTTGCACCCCTTCAGATGTGGGACACTCTGCTCACATGCAGCATCAGATGAACTACAGATGGATTTTCCCACAACACTCTGCTCAGCTTCTGTCCTTGGAGAGGTCCCCCGACTGGAAAACACAAGATTACCTCTTTTAAGTGTGAATATATGTTTTAAAATACTCAATATTAGTTAAAATATACAGCATATCAATAAATGGATCAGGAAAACAAAAGAATATTTGTAGGATGTTTGACAATGTGGACATGTCAGCTCCAGCCAGTAAGCAGAATCAGTGTCTGCAGAGGACTTTTACTCATACATAGTGGGAGAGTTTTAATTGAATTGACTGGCCTGAAGTACAGGAGCATAAGCTGCTGAGTGTTAGAAGTTTGATCCAAAATATTGATCCAGTGCTAAGAGTTTGATCAACGAAAATGTTCAATTATTTTAATAGGAAGGAGTACCACTTTAAATAATTGTGTGATTATTTTGTGACTCACATCCATACCATCACTGGTTCTCATCCAAATGTTGCTATAACATTTAATTTAAAATATAATAAAGTGTAAGCAACTTCGGGAAATGGAAAGGGAACACTTTCTTGTATTTGTATGGCACCTTGGAAGTAAAACATTTAGGAATCCTGTAGCCACCTAAACATTGGTGTCTTTTGCTATTGAAGGCATGAAGACATGTGCATTGGGCTGACGGATACACCAGAGGACCTACAGGCAGCCTTTGCCATTCTGGACAGGGCAGTTGCTGGACTGCCACAGTACCTGACTAAATCTAAAGTGGCATTATGTGTTTACATTTAGAATGAACATTGGTTTCAGAATCTAAAGCGGCATTATGTGTTTATATTTAGAATAAATATTCACTTTAGAATCTAATTAAAACTTGTTTAAGTCAAAGGGAATCTTTCTGTTTGCCTCAATAAAGTCTTGAGGAACACTCAGTGAACGAAACAATTAACACAACAGCACTTTCCTTAACAGAAATATTCTCTGAGACATTGCCTGGTACATAAACAAATTTTAAAGGTATTCTGTGGGCTTTATCTGTGTATTTTGATTATCAGCCTTTATTTATTTTGCACATAAAGGTACTATAACTAAAGCTGATACAATAAAGTTTGAATGCTTGACTGAGAGCATTAAGGCAGACATATCTATTCCAAAAATACTCTTGGTTTTGTTTCTGTGAAAAATTTCTGATTCATGTCAGAGATGAAAACCATTGTCTGATGCCTATTCATCTGCAGAAAGGACATTACTATCATTCCCATCAGGACACTCCTAGCTATCTATTGACTTTGTGTAATAAGCAATCTTTCAGCAAGCTAAATGCAAAATAACAATATATGCTACTGGAATTCCATTATGCATAAAGTATTGCTATGGGCAAAAAGGAAATAGACTTTACATGTAAAGCCAAATACATGATTTTTAGTATCATGTAAATCTTAACAATCTAATCAAACAGTCTTTGTTAGTCCAGATTTCAATATTGAAAAAAAAAGAGAGAAAAGTAATATTAGGAAATACTATTAGAGAAAAGTGAACACATTCATAATGATTGTAGTAAAAATAATAATGCAGTTAAAAGTATTATGTATTATGTTCAGCTCTTTCAATACCATTTTGTACCCTGAAACTGATAGCACTGATCTTCCTCATGCAAGCAGAGATACTGGGGAGCCAGGACCACGTATGAATAATAGTTGCAGCAGCTCATCTGTTCTCCAGGTTCTCCACTTTCACTGCAAAGAGAGCAATGGTGATGCATTTCTTCTTCCACTTTCTTTTTTCTTCCTCTCCTGCTTTCTCCTTTCTTGGATTTACTGGGGTCTATTTTCTAACACAGTTCCACATCATGCTCTCTCTTCATTGATCTGCAACTTCACTGTACATATAAATTTACTATATATCTTGCATTTTATGTTAGACACCTGTTAATAGTTGTCTTTGTTCCTTTCAAACTTGTTTTGTCCAGCTTGCAGATCTGTATTTCTTTAACCAACCACCTACAGTGTCAGCCTGTGTCCTTTATCATCTCCTGTTGTACTTTACTAAGCACATCCTGTTTCCCTGCTTCTCAAAGTCTCTGCTATCAAGCTAGGCCTGTTTCCCTGTATCATTATAATAGTCACAAATATATCGTTTGCACAGAACAACTACTCATTGCTACTATCTGTATAAATCTATGGTTGTTCTATACAAATATAAGAAAAAGTAAATCAAACGGTAGCCATGGCTATGCAGTCATCAAAAAAAAAGTCTATTGCAGATCAACCAAATGAGATCAAAGTTCCAGGAACATCAAAAAAGTCCAGGCAAACCAAGCCTGACAAGCTTTATTTCTGAGACCCTAAAAATTTTGTTACTATCCTGTTAATAGCAATGGCGATATGGTATTATTTGGTTAAATGCCACAGCTGATCTCTTTCAAACTTAGTTTTGCTGATCATTGCAAGTTGTTCCACATAAGAAAATCTTATTTGACATTTTATATGAGTGAATTAAGAACCCTCTTAGATTTCAGGCTTTGAGATTTTGCTGAATAGTTTCATCTGTGGACTGTGAACAATTTTATAATGCATTTTTCCTTTGTTTCTGTTTCAAATGTTATATTAGTTTCTAGGCCTATGTACATATTTGTTCTTGCTAAAAAAAAAAAATATTTGATTTTCTGTAGACACTCTCCTTGGTACATATTGCACTTTGTAGCAAGAGTCACTTCAGAGGAGTTATATGTGTATTTTCTGCCACAGATGAATGTGAATATGTAAAACAGAGTAGAAATACAACTTGACCTTTTACTTCATAGAATTAGGCTTAAATTAATTTTAACATTTTTTTCTAAACATGCTCTCTTTCAAGCACACAGTACACTTATTTTGGTCTTCCCACACAGACAGTTGTCATTGTACATCACTAAACTCTCTTTGTGAACAAGTGTCCTTGAGAAAGAGTATTTGGCTTAAACTTTGGACTTCTGTGACAAGTCAGACATAAGAGGAACAGTGAAACTAAACTATAAGGAAAGGACTCAGTGTGTAAACTTTAAAATGCGAGAAAGATAGCTGAAGCTAATGGGTCTGAATAGGTGCTTTTCACAAAGATGAATGTTTTTTATTACTACACGACTGAATTCAAATTTTGGCAAAGGAGTGAGACTGACTGGGCTTTACAGAAAATTAGTAAGCCTTCTATTAAAAAACATGTTATCGCCTGTACAGTTCTTTAATACATTTAAACAAATACATATACATTTATCTATAAGCTGAGAGCAAAATTCCCTTAAAATGACATTTTAAATGTATTCAACCTTAATGAATAATGTTGAAATAAAGTGAAATAATGATACCATCATCAAAATACATTAGTAGTGAAAACACAAACCTGCAAACACACAATGAGTGATAGATATCACGTAACAGATATCACGTATCATGGTGACAGATTCCAGTTGCTCATTCCCTTATTCAGTCTTTATTCACCGCTAAAAATTTGTTCTGTTGAAAGAGGAAGAAAATGAAAGTTAAGATTAGTTGACTCTGGAAAAGATCACAAAAAAAAACCTCATCCCAATTTCTTCAAGCTTGTATTAAAATCACAGGAAGGATAAAAACCTGATATTACAAGGAACTAGGTCAGGACTAGAGTCTTCATAGCATTATAAACTCTCAGATTTTCATTGCAGAAGAGAAATAACGGGAGTGGGATCTTAAATAATGTCTCTACTTCTTAAAAGGAGTCAAAGCAAAAATGTGATGGGAGCAAGAAGACTGTAGCTACAGTCAGAGATATCTGCCATTTTATTGGGACTGTGGTTAGGGAACCTGAATAATTTTTCAATTGCCAGAATCCTTCAGAGGGATTTGTTTATGTGAAGAAGAGCGCAGCACACAGAAAACTTTTAAATAAAACTTGATTAGGAGTGTCATGCATATTGTGTTCTGTGTTTTAAACGGAAAATATTTTTATTAATTTGAAGTTATATTGTTTAGGTGCATGGTTTTCTGTGAAAAACTAGAAGTTCTTTTTAATGGGATTAATTTTGCCCTAACCTTTAGAAAATGATGTTTGTCTTAAATTAACTGAATTGGGGTCTTGAGGATAACATTAACCTTTTACATCCTATGATAGAACAAGTTCTTCTCTGACCTATTGATTATTAGTCACCTGAGAAAAGTTTGTAAAGGACAGTGACCTGAAATTATTGATCTCTTTTCAGCTAATAACTCCATTTGGAAGACCAGTCTGAAAAAGGAAATAGGCATTTTATAATCTATGATGGAAATTAATTTCTCATGTATCCAAAATGATGATCACAGACAATGATGTGACTTTATGGGAAAGCATTGGTCAATAAAAATATACTGCAAAAACAATGAGAAAGTGTCTTTTACATGTTGATTTCTAGATTTATTACTAGTGGTAGTGAAAATTTTGTTAACTGGAAGTTCATTAACAACAAAGATGTTCCATAATTAAGAATCAAAACATTGAGATTCCAAATGTTTTACAGTTGAGCATGTCCTCCATCATTTTCATGCATTAATAGTAAGGACTGTACTATTTTTAATTTTTTTCTCTTGCTTTTCTCTTTCCTTTTCTCATCTGTTTTGTTTTAGAAGGAAGGGAGAAAAGAGAATACAAAAAAGAAGGGAAAAATATATTGCACTTCTAGTATCTTTCAGTGATAGATTTCTATTTTCTCCTTTCCCTGTCTAAAAGTCTAACTACATTTTTTCAATTAAAAATTAATTCTCTTTGATTATTTTTCACTGAGAATAAGATAAAGTTTATAATGCTACAATTGGTTTCCTTTTCCAATCTTCTGTAGAAATAAAATCTTCAGGATTACAACTGCATTAGAATACTTAGTGGTTTTAAGGATGCTGTTCATTTATTATTTTACTGCAAAGTTTGGTTCATGTTATGTTAAAGACATTCTGGTTTGTGTTGTAAAAAGAGATGAGAAACATTTTCAGGTTTGTGGAATAGCTACTGGTAAGTTACCTATATTTTTTAAGAAAAATGTACGCATCCTGGAAAGAAAGAGATGTTCAACTCTTTCCTTTAAATTAAAATAAGGAGAACAACACACAAGAGAAGAAAGAAAGAAAGAAAGAAGGAAGAATAGAAAGAACAAATGAATGAAAGAACTGTAGTTTTGAAATACAGCTGCCTAGTGAAGAAGACAGCCGTCCAAGAAGTTTTCAGGTACATAATTTCATGACCCTCTTTCTAACAATTTTAAAACTTGTATTTGTCTATCCATCTGCAATAAAAGAACCAACAGAAGTTATTTCACGTAAACTGTAGCCCAAATCCCATCTTGCACATGACACTTCTTTCCCCGCCTGTTATCAAAAAGAGTTCCTTATGGCTACATACACATATGAAGAGGCACACACAAATTTCTCCACTAGTTGTCCTTAATGCTTGGGTCTGTCCAGCAGCTGGCACTCGGACTCTGGTCTCTACATTTGCAGACACCCAGATCTCTCATCCCACACACTGGATCATGTTGAAGTTCATGGTCAGGCCATGCATGTGCACCCTTGCACATATCAATCACACTCACACGGAAAATTATTAGGAATACATTGTAATATGAAGACAGGACAATTCACTGTGACTGGTGCACGTGCAGAACTCTGTCGGACAAGCATACAGATCAGCATCTCACACATGACCAGATGATCCTTCTATCCTCTTCATTTTCCCAGGCTTGTTCTTTCCCCATTGACACCCCTTTTTCTCCATCTGCCGTGGTTTGAACTCCAGTCAGCTACCAAGTACCATGCTGTCACTCAATCACCCTCTCCCTCTCTGAGGTGGATGAGGAGAGAACTGGAAAGAAAGGAAAACTCGTGGGCTGAGACAGAGACAATTTACTAGGACAGTAAAGGAAAACATAATAATAATAATAGAATCATAGAATGGTTTGGGTTTGAAGGGACCTTAACGATCATCTAGTTCCAACCCCCCTGCCCTGAGTAGGGACATCTTCAACTACGTCAGGTTGCTCAAAGTCCCATCCAGCCTGGCCTTCCAGGGAGGGGGCATCCACAACTTCTCTTGGCAACCAATTCCAGTGCTTCACCACTCACAGTAAAGAATTTCTTCCTTATGTTTAACCAAAATCTACTTTCTTCCAGTTTAAAGCTATTACTCCTTGTCCTATCACTACATGCCCTTGTCTAAAGTCCCTCTCCACCTTTCTTGTAGGCCAGCTTGAGGTACTGGATGATGACTACAAGATCTTTCTGGAGCCTTCTCTTCTCCAGGCTGAACAGCCCCAACTCTCTCAGCCTGTCCTCACAGGAGAGGTGCTACAGCCCTCTGATCATCTTCATGGCCCTCCTCTGGATTTGCTCTAGCAGGTTCATGTCTGTCTTCTGTGGGTTGGAGGCCACACAAGCTGGATGCAGAAATTTAGGCAGGGTCTTATGAGAGTGGAGTAGATTAATAGTAATAAAATATAAGCATAATAAATACACAAATGCACAATTTCTCACCACCCAACAATCCAATGACTGACACAGCCTGTCCCATGCAGCAATCACAGAATGGAACCCAGAGTGATATCAGTATGATCTTGAGAGAGATAAAGAAAGCTGTCCACTAGCCAACCCCCACTTATACACTGAGCATGACGTTTATGGTATGGAATAGTTTCTTTGGCCAGTTTGGATCAACTGTATTGGCTATACCCCTCACATCTTCTTGCATCTGCACATTACCAAAACCTGGGAAGCTGAAAAAGTCCATGATCTCTTTAGCAACAGCTATGTAATAGTGTAACTCTCCAACTCTGTAACATCCATGTATTATCAATATTCTTCACATAACAAATCTCATAGTAAATCTAAAACCCAGTTGCTACTGGGAAGAAAATTAGCTCTATCCCGGCTGAAACCAGGATACTACCTTTGTCTCTTCCCATAAAAACAACAGCTCTCTGTCCTCTTCTTTTGACATTGATCTCAGTTTTGCTATGTCTGTTCCTAAATTTGGTACTTCTGACACTGCTATCTAGATCATCTCAGCCATGCATTGTCTTACTGATATGGTTACTTAGGCACTGCTGGCTGTTCTCCGAAAGAACCTTAATTCTCTTCTCCAAATATCTGTGAAGTATGACTGTCTTTCACATAATTCCCCTTCACCATCTGTGAAATCCATCCATTCCTCACTCTATAATTTGTCATGCCCAGCAATTTTGCATGTTCTGCCCAGATTAGCATGGCTGTACAGGTAGCCAAACCTCAGGCCAGGGCCTAGTTGTCCACAGCTCTTGGAAGACACACTGTCAGTGTACTCCTACTTCTTATATTCTGGCTCAATGATAGAACATGAAATAATTTAAATAGGCAGGTCTCAATTTGTTTACCAGTTCTATAGTCACCTTATTTTCCAAATTTCCTGAGTTTTTCTTGTAGCTTCTTCTGTTTTTCCAAACACTCTCTCTTTTCTGACTTTTGATGATTTTACTGTTACAACAATATCTTCTTCTTTTATTTCCATATGTCTTCTAGAGCAAGACTCAAAGCAGCTCACAGTAGAAGCTGAAGTAAGTTACAAGCTGAGGCAGCAAGCTGCAAGGTAGGCAGACTGTCAGATAGAAAGAGATCTTAATATGAGACAAGATACAAAAGAAGAGAGCAAGACTGAGAAATGCACACAATGTGCTACCTGAAGGCTCCCATAGCTCATGAATCCCATCACCTTATGCTAGTTGTTTCAGTCACCTGACACTACTTAAGCGATATTAATGATTACTAATACCACAACAACCACAAAAAGGCCACTGGCTCCTTTCTAACTGTATCTTTATTTGCCTCCAGAGTGCATTTTCCACTCTTCCTAGACTATTGCAGCCCTACCACTCTTCATTAACTCCCTCACTGTGACCTCACTGTGAACCCTACCCGATCTTGCCAAAAACCTAAATTTTGTCAATGTAGACAAGCAACTTTGAACTGTCTCTGAAGCCAGGGATTAGAAACATGTTGGTCCACTACTGTCCTTGGTTGTGTCAACAAAATATCCCTGATTCAATGAATATCATCAAGTTTTTCATGACATCAGAGGTTTCTTCTTGGACCTATGCATCAAAGGTGCTATATGAGGACATAATATGTTGCCACTCAAAGAGTAGCTAAATCATTTTGCTGTATGTGCAGAGAAGTTTTAAGTAGCATACAGTCAGTATTGTCTCCTGTATTTCTGTGTGCCATTGTCTCTTCAAATTAATTATTAACTACAGAAACAAAACAAAAAAAAGACTTTTAAGAAATTATAAGACTTTAAATATAACTCTCTGCAACAGATTCTTATCTGTACAGAGTGTAATATTGAAAAACAATAATCCATGTTGATGGTATCTTGCCTTTGAAGTTTCATGACAGATTGAAAAGAGACTAATTCTACTGCTGGCCACTTTGCAGTGACAGCTGGGTGAAGTAATTGTAAACACTGAAGATAACTTTCCATATGGCAAGAATTGCTAACTGTTTATTTGGTAATCACCAATGTATTCTCATTAGGACCCAGAGCTGCATAACCTTATTGAATGTGATTGTCTGCTTAGAAATTCTGTTATGTTGAATTTATCTGCAACATTACCCACAAAAAGGATCCAAGTCCTAGTTCTTGGATTCAGATACAGATTTTGATTATCAAAGTTGGAATATTTATGTATCTGGGATACACCTCCTCCTCTCCAGCTCCTTCATTCTCTTTCAGAGATGGGATGCAAAAAATTACACAGATGCAAATAAAAATTGTTTCAATCATGCCGGCTCTTCTGCCAGCTAACCTACCCCACACGCACCGGAGCCCCGCTCTGGGGAATGCAGAGCATCACACGGATACTGTCAATCTAAGCCTTCAATTTAATGCAACACAGGGTTAAACACCCGTACACCCGCTACGCACGCAAACGCACCCGCCCCCTGCACCCTTGGACCCACCCGTGCCCACGATGTACACAAACACATCTACCCTCTGTGCCCATGGACCCACCCGTGCCCACTACATACACTAACACATCTACCTTCTGTGCCCATGGACCCATCCGTGCCCACCACGTACACTAACATATCTGCCCTCTGCACCCTTGGATCTATCCACGCCTAACGCATGTATCGCTGTGGACCGCCCCTCCTGCGTACGTGCAGCCCCACTAATGTTACCCTACAAATCACACTCACCTGCAGTCAACAGTCAGAAAGTCTTTCCATCATTTATGCTACTTTCTCCTTCACTGCCACCTTCCAGCACAGGATTACAGTGTCAAACTTACCAATCAAAATTCCACGTTTCCCAGCTTCTTCCAGCCTGTCTTTCCCTGGATGATACTAAATATCTATATTTAGATTGAATCAAGTCATAGATTTCCATTTTTTAATATTTCATAATAAATAGTGATTGAAGTGATAGGAATATCTCTTCTCTAAAGAAATTAAATTATTTCAGCAGGACACAGCTTCTCATCATTGCAATACAATTTGCTGATGTCTTAAACTGGGATAAATAAGCAATAACATTATTAATTTTAAAAATTGTAACATTTTTTGAAAAAAAAAAGAAATAATTAGAAGCAAGATTTCAAAATTAAATAGATAGCTTTTCTGTCAGTGCTATAGCATTGTTAATCAATATTCACATTTGGGAAATGCAAGTGGAAATTATTCATTTGATGGTTTTAAATAGCTAAAATATCTTTAAAAATAAATATAATTTTTTTATTATGAGCGGCATCTTGATTCTTCAGAAACATGGCAAAACATTGAATATTCATTAATAGCATTTTTTTTTTCAAAGATTAAGAAGAAAATGCTTTTTAACATACGATATCTGGAGATTTTAATACTATGTAACCAAATATTGAATTTTCACCAATCCTACAATTGCAATCGAATCCTTCCCGTTCTGCCCCCATTAGAAGAATAAAAATCTATATGAAAATCTTTTCTTCTTTTCATGCGGGCTCACAGAAAAGAACACAGATCAAAACTTTTCTTTCAGAATTACATTCAACACACTGTAGAAAGTCATCAAACAGAAGTGACTTAATTGTCATATATCTATCTCATTCTGTGTCCGTATTCTTCACTTAAAATAATAATTTTAGCAGTTTCTTGTTTTGGTGACAGCAGAATGAATGAAGGAGACTGAAGAAAAGCTACATAAATATTCTGCTTTATGAAAAATAATTATGTAGCAAAAGTCATATTTTCTACTTTACTCTTTTTTTGCTCTTTATTAATCAAACACCTGTGAGATCTTTTAACTCAAACTGACATTACTATTCTTAGAAACACAGAAAGCTTTTAGTTGGAGGGATCTTGGAAGGTCACATAATCCAACCTCCTTCTTGAACTAGAGTTAATTTCAAAGCTTAGATCAAGCTGTTGAAGGCTTTGAGTGACTGAGTTCTAAAAATCTCCAGGGCCAGAGGATGCACAGCCTAATTGACTAAGAAGACAATTCTCAATAGAGTCTAAGTTTATTTCAATAATTTTCTTATCTGCACTTACAAAATTTGCAAGCTAACGGTTAATATTTGTTATTCTTGTTGAAAATAGTAGGAAACTGTGGGAACTTATAAGTATAAAGGCTTATAGGCTGCTTAAATACCAGATTAAGCAGATTTTAAGCATGATAATCATCTGATATCTCTACGCTACTGGAAAGAAGCGGACATTTCTAGCATTCAGCTGATCTCATCTTAAAGTGCAAATCTCAGATCAGGCAGGTACTTCCAGAGGGCCCTGGCAGTGCCTATTTATTACTTTTGATTATAATAAAAAGGCTGTAAATTACTATTTCAGAGATTTGGACTTATTCTAGTGTCTAACATCAGACAGCACAAATATTAATCTTGGTCATTCAGAGTATTTTATAGAGGGCTTCTGTACACTAAGTTTTACCTAATCCTTAAAATCAGTCAGCCAACTGAGACTCATTTTGAACCTTAAAGCATACTCAGCACTTAGGCATTGGCTTACAACAGAAGATCTGTTTAAGCCTTGCCATAATTTACAGATGTTTAAATCCCCAAACCAATTTCTATTTTAATCCTTTAAATGTGTTTGAATTGGACTACATCCAGTATGTGCAGAGATCACTGAATGCCATACAAGAAAAAGCATCAGATTATTTCAGTTCAAGCTTGTGGAGGAAAAGGAGATTATCACATGCAGTGAAATTGTATACAGTACTGCTTAAAAATTAAAATGTATGGTTTTTTTAATTAAAGAAATTTTTATTCATGTCTCAATGAAGTCTATAAAAGATCTAGACTAAATTCAGACTTTTTAAACACTGTTATTGATCATTAATCACTAAATGAAAACATGTAAGAATGCTGATGATAAAACAGTGGATAAGAGGTCACATATCACTCATCGATAAAGGCACTTTCAACAAGAACTAATAGGGGAGAGTTATGAGTCTTGATCTCTGCTCTCAAAGTTATAGTATTTTCTGTTAAATAGTCACACAAGAATCTGTGAATATGCAATGAAGTATACAGACTTGGGAATTAACAAAATCATATATACCACATATTGTATATACCACAGTTAGGGTTCACTAAATATAGACAGCTGTGAAAAAGAAAAGATATGTGACCTCAGGTACCACCAAGACAAACATCCAGAAAATACCATCTCTAATATCTACAGGGATAAGATTGGAAAAACACAAAACCATTGCATTATATGACAGGGCAATAATGTGGCAAATTCTACAGGAAGTATTGTCATGAAATCCAGAACAATATAATGTATACCATTTAATTTATATAATTTAATTTATTATACTTGTTAATAACCTCTTGACTTCAACTGAACTATCTAAGTTTCAACTTTCCATCCTCTGGGCCTTATACAACATAGACAGCAGCAAAACACAATGCTTCAAATCATCGCAGTTTACCAGTCCCTATTCTCTGGTGTGGGCATTAAACAAAATGTCTGCTGTTAGTGTTTTCAGGAGATATGACTCTGGTGTCAGTTCAGAATGGGTTACTTAACCAATCAGACAGCTAAGTATAGTCCACCTAAGGTTGTGCATTAGTCTCTGAAAAATTACTAAACACTTTCCAATCCTTTGCATTGCTCTGACTGGTCCATAACCTAGGTCACAGTTTTGGCAAGATATACATACCATAGGGTCTTTTTTACGGGGAGCTCTCTATTACAGAGCTATCACAGAGAATGGAAACTAGCCTGAAACAGTCAACTCGTGTCCATGATTGCAGTGGATTCGTTGTGGGAAAAAAAAAAAAAGGTATGTTCTCCATGACAATTTCATGTTAATCCTTATGCATTCACTACCTCAAAGAGCAAAGTCATTCTTTGTTCTTTTTTTTTCTGCAAAGCATTTCAGATTTAATAACTCTGTCTTTCCTCTTGTTATCAAGATTGGAATTGAACATATGCAAATACAGAAGATAGACTGTGCCACCTGCATAAGACTACATCAATGTCCTGTATTATACTCCCAGATTTCTGTTAGAAACCTGGTATCATTGCCAAGGAGACTTAGGAATATACACATACAATGATCAAGATGCAATGAAAGACAAAAACGAAATTAAAAGAAAGGAAGGACTATTAATTTCTTTAGCTTCCTTTTTGGATATTGTTTCAAGATACTGTAGCTAGGAAGCTCCCTCTCTTTTCTTTCTGTAATGTTTTCTTTATTTATGGGCACAGCTCTTGACTCTGACAGGAGTCATGCTCTGGCAGAAGTCACCTTATGTAAACAGGGAGAACATCTTTACATCATGTCTCATGAATTCTTCAATTGAAATGACAATGCCATTGAAAAATCAATACACAGAAAGGAAGAAACTTTGGAGATTGTCAGGTGAGCTCAGGAAAAGACAACTCCACAGTCACCGGTTTAACTGAAAAAAAGGCACTGTACCATAGATTTCAGTTACATCTTAGGGAGCACACTTATGTGCACATCCAGTTCTCTGTGCTCCCTTTTTTTCACGTGTCCCCATTAATCAAATAATCAACATGGATAATCACAAGGAGAAGTAGAAACAAACTACTCTTTCACTGCTCTTGCCAGTTTTCCCTCTTCATTCTATTTCTAAACTGTGTAATTTGGAGAGTATAAAAAAGTTAATGCTGCATACATGTGCCATGTGTTGGTTTTTTTAGGACTACGTATTTCTAGAGTGCATGTAAAGGAACTTTGATAAATGTGACATATTATTAAAAAGCAAATAAATCATTAAAAATGTTTAGTGTGACATATGATAGAGGACTTCATAGGATCAGTCATGGATACTTTGCTTATTAATAAGATTGGCTGTGATTGCATAGCCTCGGGAAAAGAAGATACTGATATGATTCCAACAATATGATATGAATATAAATAATTTAAAAAAACATGCAGATAGGAACTGTACTCAAACCAAAACCACATGCAATACCTTAAGGATCTGCTGTCTTCTTTTCAATGCAAGAATATTGACTCTCAATCCAGACAAAGTGAAAATCTCATCTAATCTAATATCCTCTTCCCATATTCCAGATAATATGCAAGCAATGGAAAAATCATTGCACCTATGCATATACAGCAAAATGTGTGTTTTAGAGAGATTATTGTTTTTTCAAACCAACTTAGAATCATAGAATAGCTAGGGTTGGAAGGGACCTTTAAAGGTCATCTAGTCCAACCTCTCTGCAAAGCAGTGACATCTCCAACTAGATCGGGTTGCTCAGAGCCCTGTCCAACCAGGCCTTGAAAGTTTCCAGGGATGGAATATTTACCACCTCACTGGGAAACCTGTTCCAATATTCCACCACCCTTAGTGTAAAAAAATGTTTCCTTATATCAAGTCTGAATCTACCTCCCTCTATTATAAAACCATTACCCCTTGTCCTATCACAGCCAGCCCTGTTAAAGAGTTTCTCCTAATTTTTCTTATAAGCCCCCCTTAGATGCTGGAAGATTGATATAAGGTCTCCCCGGAGCCTCCTCTTCTCCAGGCTGAACAGCCCCAACTCTCAGCGTGTCCTCATAGGAGAGGTGCTCCAGCCCTCTGATCATCTTCATTGCCCTCCTCTGGACTCGCTCCAACGGGTCCATGTCCTTCTTATGTTGGTGGTTCCATGTCTGGATGTAGTATTCCAGGTGGGGTCTCACCAGAGAGGAGGAGAGGGGGAGAATCACCTGTCTCAACCTGCTGGCCATGCTTCTTTTGATGCAGCCCGGGATGTGGTTAGCTTTCTGGGCTGCAAGCACGCATTGCTGACTCGTGTTGATCTTCTCATTCACCAGCACTCCCAAGTCCTAAGCAGGTAATATTCTGATGGGATAAACTACTTTTTCAGTATTTGTTTCTCCATTCAAGTTGCTTTATATATATAAAAATATATAAAGTAATATACTTTATATATTTATATACTCTTTTAAAGTACTTCAGTATGCTACTTAAAGGAAAAAAAAGGAAAAGCTGACTAGCATGTAACTTTTATTTTGTGTTATGTTGTACACCTGCTTTATCTTTGTGCTTACATTGATACTGTAAATAAATATTCATGAAAACACAAGCAGATTTTCCATCCAAAGATTTCCAAACCAACAACTTCTGTGCAGGTGATTTGTATCATAATACATTATATCTACAGAAATATTGTTAATAATTACTAACAAAAGAAATAAAGAAAAGCAATACTAAACTTTAAAAAACTCATGAATTTAGAATGATTTGTTAAAAAAGGGAAGAACAGAAATTGATAAAATATCTTTCCTGGCTTTTTTCCATCTTCAATTTTAGTTTAAACACACAGTAGACTTTTCTGTGTATAATTTTATTGAATATAAATATATGAATATATAATAACATATTTGTAACTATTGTATTTATCGGTAAACAGGAACATCTTACCTCTCCCATATAGTTTGTTAAACTTCTGCTTCAATCTTATTTATATATCTGTCACTAGGTTCCTTCAAAATATTGGCTATGTATTTTCAATTGTACTTACGGAATTACTTCTGTTGCTTACTCAAGAGCTAGTGCTTCCTCCATGTGAGCTCTTCATTGGTTTCAGTACTATCATGTCATGTTGTAACATAGCTACCATTCTCAATCTCCATTTGTATCACCATCATTGCAGACTGTGATCTGAAATAAGTTCTGAAGAGTAAAATAATTGTGCAATCTGTAGACTGTATTATCAAAAGAAAACATAAAGACAGACGTTTAAGTTTAAATTATATCTATTATATATAAAGCACTAATACATTATGCAAACTTCATGCTGCATATCCCCTTTACAATAAGGTTTATAAATGAAAGAATAATTCTAATACCATCTACTAACTACCTTTCAAGCAAAACATCATGAGACTTTTCCTGTCCTGGAGATGTGCAACTAGAAAAGGAGAATGATAGCATGCATTTATAAAAATTACTGAATTTATATTGATAGTTTTGCAACACGTTGGCATTAATGTGTTCTTATGCAAACTTCTGTCATAATATTATACATTATTTTTCTAATAATGTTCTAAAATCCATAATTAAATCCAGTTAAACTGCATTACAAGAAAATGCTTTTGTTATTCTTGCAGTTAAGACTATAAATGAGTTGTGGATATATATCTCTTAATTTGATCTACCGCTTTGATGGTCAATTTTACTTTTTCACATGTAGAATCATATGTTTCTATACCAGACTCAGGAATACTGTGACAGTATCTTTGGTTCAAGTGAATTCCCCACTTGTGCTTTCCTTCAATAAAGGTGAAAACTAATGTCTCCTTTTTTTTAATGCGTTCTGCACACCATAACCAGATTTGTATAGCAAACAAACACTAATGTGTAAGCTGGACAAGAGCCACGAAAAGCTTTAGACCAATGAATCTGCATGCAACTTTCTTCCTTTTGTTTGTTAATACAGCACTTATTTTATTTCTCCAGTCACACCACAATTCATTGTGACAGGACAGTAATTTCATTTCTTTACAGATTTTAAATTCTGGAGGGTACTTTATCTCTAATCTGAATACTTTTGTATACTCGAATCATTGATGTTCTACTGGTCTCTCAGAGTTGTTCCTCCTTTTCATAGTTCCCTGATTATATAACACTGTTGCATAGACGAGGATGTAGTCTGCTGAACAGTTGGGGAACGCTGTAACTAATTTTTATGCTTAGAAAGGCTGAAAGTCAGACATGGAAGTTATATATCCGCTTTCATATTGTATTGGTCATTTTTATGAACTTATAACACATTATCACAGTAAATTCTCAAATTCATAATATATACTCAGCTCTACATCATGTTTAAATAGTATTAGAAAACACACTTAGATATAAAGTCACATGAAACTCTTGCTAGAAACTGTGACAAAAGCCCTTTGCAAAAAAAAAGTTTAGAAGGACGAAAATATGACACTAAAATTCATTCCTCTCTTTTAATAAATGACAAAGCCATAAGATGAATCAATGATTCCTTATAAATGAGGAAAAACTGAGTATTTACGGAAGACCAAATGTACTTTTACAGGCAAAATATACTATACATGTATTTTATAAACGTATGTACATGGCATCATATATGGTTCTTCTATTTCTCAATAGACAAAGACATGAAAGAAAACAACGTTGCAGTTTAGCGGGGGAAGAAGAAAAGCATGTGGCTAATGCAATACATAGCTAATGAGAGCATAATTTATTGGGATGTTAGCCCTTAATGAAAATTATCACCGAAACTTGTTGAAAAGTATTGCTTTCTTTTGTCATATAAAGTGCCAATTTACCATGGACAAGGCTTGATTTTTGTCAGAAACCACTATTTCAACAGGATAAATCAGTAATTTGTTTTCAGTTTAATTAGTACTTTAAATAAACAAGATGCTGTTAGTCAGCAGTGAGCTTCATACTAATTAATTAACCAGACTCTTGAAAGTAGCAATTTCACCTTCAGAGTAAAGGAGTACAAGACTAAAAAAAAAGGAAGAAAAAAAGAGTTAAAAAGAAGAAAAAAAGGAGAGAAAAAATCCCCAGCATCCTTCTACTTAATGTCGTCTTCTTCGCAGTATACAAAGCTCGAAATAAACTTGATGCTTTACTTCGTGACTACTCTAGCTCCATAGTGAAAGCTGACAGCATATTTAACAGAAGTCTACTATATGTACGTTGTTATAGGTACAATCTCCTACAGTAACTGAATGTTCAATTCATTCAGTATTAGAATGCTAGTTTATTCCACTATCAGCATCAGGAGTGAAAGCATGTTAAGGATTTACACCTTCAAACATTTCACTACATCAGGTCTGAATAGCTCCACAGGAGTCCAGAGACTACTCCCTAGATCACTAAAGGCCAATCTAAAAAGATTCGGTGATATTCAGCTTAAAATTTCAGGAATTCTCTTGAGTTAATGCTGCTCATCTCTTCTGACAATGTTTTAGAACGAAAGAGATGTTCATAGCTGGGGTGATGAGTTAGGTACAGAACAACAAGCACAGCTTGAACAGTGAAGATAATTTTCTAATCAGTAACTAACTCACTCTTGCTGGAGACAGCAAGATCTGTGCTAAGGAGGCAGAGGAAGTGAAGAATTCAGTGATGCATAAGGAGGCATTGTCAGGAAAGTCCTACTGCAAAATTACCTTCTTTTTTTTTTTCTTTTTCTTTTTTTTTTTCAGCTAAATAGGTGTATTTAGCTGAGTTCTGAACTGGACTTTGGCTTTGTGGCTACAGTGGCCAATGTTAAAGAAGGGTTAAACTGAAGGCTGACCTACATCGCTCAGTATCACTACAGTTTCTCCAGTAACTAGGTCAGAACGATATTCTGTGAATAAAGTACGAGATATACAAGGTAAGTATTAATCTTTGATCACACAAACCATTCCTATGTCTTGGTTTAAATGCTAAAAAGTAAGCTTCATTGCCTGCCTTGATAAAGTGGTTATATAGTACAAACATTTCATAATGTACTGAGCTCCCATAAATCAATTCGAAATTAGTTTACTGTCAAGTTGATAAATCTCGTTTTATCATTATAGCTTCAAGGTGCTCTAACAGGTATTTCAGAGTGTGTAATTTATACCATATTAGCAAGAGATAAGAAAATAAGTGTTCCAAACCAATAATTATTGTCACATTCATTTATAAATTCTGCTGTGTTAAAGCTTTGAATACAGTTTTGAATAAAACTTTTAGATACAGTTTATGCATAAGCATAATTCTAGTGTGTAAACTTTGAAATCTCTTGAGTTAGGTATAGCTCCAATGTACTGTATTCCTTCTCGATTTATATAGCCAGTCTTTCCTAAGACTGGAAACAACCTACTGGTCTGCAGTCGATGTAACTACGAATACTACCTGAACTTACAAGAAGGGTTGCACATTTATTTTTTTGCATGAATTTTACTATCTGTGATAATCTCAAGCAATGGAAACACCTGTGTGGGAAGGCATTCAGATTGGTTTTTGGGATCATCCTTAGTAGAGAACATATATAATATGTTTCTCCAATTACTCAGTTTCTTGTCTCCTTTAATTACAAAATAAATTGAATAATATATTGTGGAGTAACATATACATACGATTATAATTGAGTTCATGAAATTTATGATTTATGCTCATTCACAGAGGCATGATATTACGTGTACTTATGGCTTTTCTGGTTTCCAAAAATGAGCTCAATCACAGCACAGAGTGGTGTAATCACATTCCAGAGCTATCTGAAGAAACTGTATTTTTCATTTTTTCACTGAAGGAAAAAGATGATTTTGTCACAAAATTGGAAGTTATAGCTATTTGATTCCATGCAGGCAGTTATCTTTGTAAGCATCATCTGTAACTGGATATCTGATATTCTTTTCACATTACTGTAGGTATATATATACTGTAAAATGAAAAGGAGTGCAGGGAGTTCTGGGCTCAACCACTTGAGCTACCTAGCAAATCAGAAGTTCTCTGCTAATGCAGAGAACCAGCCTACTGGTATTTAGCTAGCATTTCTGTATGGCTGTTCATTTAGTGGAAAGGTCACCTGGTGTCTACTGTTGCATAGAATCATAGAATCTTAAAGGTTGGAAAAGACCTCCAAGACCATCAAGTCCAACCATCAAACTAACATCACCATGCCCACTAAACCATGTCCTGAAGTGCCACATCTACATGTTTTTTTGAAGACCTCCAGGGATGGTGACTCCATCACTTCCTTGGGCAGCCTGTTCCAGTGCCTGATCACTCTTTCAGGAAAGCAGTTTTTCCCAATCTCCAACCTAAATGTCCCCTGTTGCAACTTGAGGCCATTTCTTCTTGTCCTATCAGAAGTTATTTGGGAGAAGAGACCAACATTCTCCTCCCTACAACCTCCTTTCAGGTAGCTGTAGAGAGCAATGAGATCTCCCCTCAGCCTCCTCTTCTCTAGACTAAATAATCCCAGTTCCCTCAGCCACTCTTCACAAGACTTGTGCTATAGACCCCTCACCAACTTTGTTGCCTTCCTTTGGACATGTTCCAGCAACTCAACGTCCTTCTTGTACTGAGGGGCCCAAAACTGCACATGGTATTTGAGGTGCGGCCTCACCAGTGCTGACTACTGGGGCACAATCAGTTCCCTACTCCTGCTGGCCACATTGTTCCTGATACAAGCCAGGATGCTGTTGGTCTTCTTGAGCACCTGGGCACACTCCTGGCTCATGTTCAGTCTGCTGTCAACCCACACCTCCAGGTCCCTTTGCGCTGGGCAGCTTTCCAGTCACTCTCCCCCAAGTGTTGCATGGGGTTGTTGTGACCCAAGTCGCACTTGGCCTTGTGGAACCTCATACAGTTCACCTCAGCCCGTTGGTCCAGCCTGTCCAGATCCCTCTGTAGAGCCCTCCCACCCTTGAGCAGATCGACACTCTCGCCCAGTTTGGTGTCTTCTGCAAACTTACTGAGGGAGCACTCAATCCCCTCATCTAGCTCATTGATAAAGATATTAAACAGAATACAGTATCCCAGAAAGAACAATATTTACATTGCTAGTAACAGGCTGCAGGTTAAATTTTTTCTAACTTTGCTGTACGCTAAGTGTGTGATGCTACAGCTTCGGTCAGTCAGCTTGTGAGGAAATTGGCTGTGGGAATCAGAGTTTGGTATCAGGTATGTCTTGTTTAAGTGTGAGATTTCCCATGTCTTGAATATACAGGCACAAGTTGGGAAAAAAACCTCACTAATTGCCAGTTGCTTGTCACTGAAGAAGATACTAGTCCTGAGAACCGAGAAAAGGCTGTTTCAAGAATTACAAAGAAAAGAAGCAGTAGCCAAGTGAGAAAAAAATAGCCAAGTAACAGCTTAAAGCACCTGCCATAGCCTAAGAAAACAACAGCCTGGCAATGAGCTGCAAGCAGTCCAGGTTGGCTGGCGCTCACCAAAGGAAACCTCAAATGAGGGAAGGGGAAGTGGGAAATATTCAGCACAGGAGCTGTGGTTGCAGAAGCACTGTGGGAAGGTGGGAGCTGAGTGTATGTGCTTGGGCTGCCTGGCAGCTCTGGGGTCCAGCTCCTGCCCTTCATCAGCTCGAAGAGCCCCCTTGAGGGACCTGGGACCTGCCTGACTGCTGTCTCAGACTGAGTGTGATGCTGCAACTGTGCATGTGTGTATGTCTGAATGCGTATTTTTCCCCACAAATTCTGCAAGTTTTTTCATCTCTAGCACTCCAGTCCTCCAGTGAAGATATACTGCCTGTAAAACCAAGTTGGGTTGCTATGATTTTGGGCACCAGTGTTGCACTGCAACATACAGGAGACAGTCTTCAACACAGCCTGTAATGTAGACAGCAAAACTGAAGCACCTTACTGTTCAGTACATTCCATAAAATTTCATTTTTTTTAAAAAAGGGTTATTTTAAAAATTAAAATTTAGGCTAGAAAATAAATGAATTATGCATGAGGATGAGTAAGCAACGCAAAATTTAAAAATTTAATATTCACTTTAATTAAATACTGCACCACAAATTACATTTCTTGCTTTACTATGATTTCCTAGACTTTTTTTTTAATCAATATCTTTTTCTGTTAAAGGACAAGAACGTTATCACTAATATTGAAAAAAAAATAATGAGAATACAATAGAAGAATGTTTGAAACATCTCTTCTATTAAAATGACCATCAAATCTGAAAGCAGTAGAGATAAGATGATCAGGAGAAAAAAGCCTCACCCTTATTTCAGACAATTGGCAAGATTCATAGAATCACATGGTTGGATGGGACCTATAAGATCATCTAGTCCAACCATCTTCCCACTACCATTGCTGCCACAGTTACTAAACCATAAAGATATTAAACCATAAATCATAAACCATAAACCATTAGAGATATTGCAGCTGTATATGAGTTGCAATGATGATGAAAAAATTAGTTTATGTGATGTTTATTAAGTAGTCAATATATGTACAATTCCCTCCCCCCACCACCCCCGTTATTAGCATTTTATAGGCTACATGACCTAGATTATTACAGAGTGTGCAAACACAGTTCTGTATTTCTAATGCGAGAAGGAAGTCTGTTTAGACCTAAACCAGATTTGTCAATGATTAAATGGAGTTAATACATAATAACTTTGCTTGACTTTTCTCTCATTATTGTAAATGTATTTTGGCAGGAAAAATAAGTGTTAAACCTCCTTTAATTTCTTACTAGTAAATGCACATTATAGTGTCACAGGATCTTGTGGCTGATTTCTCCTCCCATTATTGCCCAAGCATTTAGAAGAATATAAAGTCAGTATTCCACTGTAAAAGGTCAGAAATGAAATGGAATGCAGCAATGCTGACAACAAACACTTTGCAGATCTATCTGAGGTCATTTAAGGGCTGTTCACTTTTGGATGAAGGATTACCTATTAAATCTGAAAGAGGTTGCAAGCTGAATAAACACCATCTAGTAGGGTCAGTGCTCCTTATAACCATGCAGTAGAAGAAACAGGAATGTTCTAGGTAGATTGGCGATGCATCATACATCTAAATCATACTGAAAGGTTTAGAAGGTGGTAAAGTGAAATGACACTAACAGAAATAGCAATTTCAAGAGGTTTTTTCATCAAGAATAAGATTAAAAAATAAAAAAAAATATTGTAAGTCTTTATTTGTATATAAAAATAGCAGCCTATACTCTCCTAGAGGGGAGAGAAAAGGCGATATGTGATAAACATAATCAAAGAAAGTAATCGGGTGCATCTGTAGGCATGTGACTGTAGAAAACTAGTTTATACAGTTTTCCCAAGTGATATCACTGGAGTAAGATTTTAAAAAGCATGAAAGGATTTTGTGTCATAAAGAATTTTTTAAGTCATATCCCTATCCTATTCACACGGGGAAAATGAGGAAGGATGAAGAACTGGGTTTGAAAACTGATATTAAATAGATATATTTTTATAATCCTGATCAAGAATGAATTATTGAAAGGTCGTATGCTTTTAACTGATCTGAATAATGTGTAGGGAGTGCAACTTGCAGTATGCTTGCATTAGTTATAGGATGTGTGCCACTCTCATGTTTCTAAATTAAGTCCAGGCTCTTGGATGTCTTTTAACCAATGTTTGATTGTTTTGTACGACTGTTGACTAAATTAAGTGTCAAAAATACTCTCCTGTCTTCTTTATTTCACTGACATAGAAGTGCAACACTATGAGTATACTTAAACTATCAAGATATACATGACAATTTATCAATATTTACATGAGGAAATAATGTATGTTCTATTCTGATTTAACTAATAAGTGTGCTTTTTAGAGAGAACAAAATTCAATGTATGATTACAAGTAAATTGAGTCAATACATGTGAGTTTTTTCTGGTTCATGATTCAGAAGAAAATTCTGTAGTAGCATTATGAATAGAAATTATTAATTCTCATTTCACTGATTTATTGAAAGGCTGTTGATGTGGTCTACCTGGACTTCAGCAAAGCCTTTGACACGGTCTCTCACAGTATTCTCCTAGGGAAACTGGCTGCCCGTGGACTGGGTAGGTATACCCTTCTTTGGATAAAGAACTGGCTAGGGAGCCGTGCCCAGCGGGTAGTAGTTAATGGAGTCAAGTCCAGCTGGCTGCCTGTTACAAGTGGTGTCCCCCAGGGGTCGGTACTTGGGCCCATCTTATTCAATATCTTTATTGATGACCTAGACGAGGGGATTGAGTGTACCCTCAGTAAGTTTGCAGATGACACCAAGTTGGGTGGTGGTGTTGATCTGCCTGAGGGTAGGGAGGCCCTTCAGAGGGATCTG